>CM051259.1:41645079-41662579 GCA_027921565.1 Artemia sinica | reverse complement strand
TATGGTTTTGTATTTTATAATGTTATTTATGTTTTAGTGTGATTTATAGTACCCTGAATCTCTAGAGGAATATGTATTTTGTGAGATTTTTCACATGCCGAAGTTGGAGCTAATTTATTTTCACTGATTTCTAGTCATCGTAAGGCATTCTGGAACCATAGACATGTGTGTGAGTCTATTTCTGGAGGTAAGGACGCAAATCTGAAATAAACTCAGAAAATAGCTGAATTATATGGAAAATTTAAGAAATTATAGCGAAAACCATAGGTATACCCTGATTTTTCAATAGTGATCACTGGCCCCCTCCCATCCCCAAATGTTAATTTTTGTTGTAATATACTCAAAATACTGTAATGTACACAGTATGTACTTATGTATTTTCTGTATGGCAAGGAAATTTCATTTCTCTCTTAACACTCCTTATAGGAAGTTGTATCGTTCCGATGTGTTGTAAATAAAACCGATGTTTCTATGTTTCGAAACATTGGGCACATCTAGAATATCTTCAATCCTCAAATTTGAAAAGATTGAATCATGCGAAGAAATACGGTGAATTGATCGGTGAACTGAAAACTTTGTAATCAGGGTGGGAGGGTGTCAATTCATTTGGAATGAAGGCGTTTCTTGCAATGATAAATTTAACCACGAAGAATTAATCAAGTATTTAGCTCTGGAATTTCAAACGATTGCTTTTTCATCTCTAAGAATAAATTACTGGCTATTAGAGGATAAATGGGAATATGACGAGGGATTAGCTACTGGAGTACCTGGTGCACGTCTAGGAGCACTACTTATTTCACCACGAGTGGTAAATTTCTGCCATGCATGATACACTGTGTCGTTTTTGACAGCCCGTGGCGTGTGGCGCCTGATGTACATGATTTTTGAAAGTGAGAAATCCCTCTGTTTTTAAATGATGATAGTATCTTGAGTAGAAAACATATGGTGACGATACATCCCCCCTATCGCTTGTCGCGGTTATAGCAGAAAAATATGGAGCATTAGTTGATATCTCCAGAATAGTTTGTCTGTAACAGAGTAACGCGTTTCCGCTAATATTGCTGGAATTGTAACTCTACCCATTAAGACATCTACTGCTTCTTCGCAAACTATTTTCTTAAAATTATTCCGTGCACCTTTTCATATAGTAAATTACACTCTATTTAAGATTATTCCCTATATAATAAGATTTAGATCCACAGTTAAGTTGTATATTTGCTAATATGATACTGCTTTATGCCTACTTTTGGGCCCCGTCCCCATGTATAAGTAGAATTTGGACCAGGCTCGTAATTTATAAATATTTCTTTCGTGCTATTTGGATTTTAATTTGTGCGCACGTCAAGAGGCTGGATTTTCTATTCCACTCTATTGGAAAAAGCTAGTTTTTTTGTAAGAGAGTTCTCCTTCGTTATTATGTATTTTTACGTAGGTAGGATCTTTGGTTCCTAGTTAATAGGTTATAATAACAAATAATATATTATTTAATTATAATAAACTATAGTGTTATATAATTATAATATAATATATGATATGATTATATATTATATATATATATATATTTATATATATATATATATATATATTGATATTAATATTATCATAATGAATTGGCTGTCTTTTTTTACAGAGCTTACTTCCTAGTTCTCACCGTCCAGATATAATTGACCCTCTTGATGAAGATGATGATGAAGGGGGCGATGTAGATAGTCTCATAGAGTTGATACCTCCTGACCCAGCCCCATTATTGGATTGTATTAATTCATCTCGTGGATGTCTGCTTCTATTATGTTTAAAACAGTTTTTGAAGGAGTCGTTCAGTGTAACTGATGCGTAAGTATCTTATCTCATATCGAAGGTAGTTTTCGGAAGTCGCTATTATCGAAAGACTTTAAGGTTTTCAAGAAGCCTCTCATTTATTTTATTTTAGCTTTTTTTTATTCAGGTTGCATTTTACTCGAGCGGAATTCGTATCTTATCGTATTCCGAACGGAATTTTTGAGATGGATGTTACTCGAAACTCCTACGGTTTTCATTAAGATTTTCATTTATCTCATTTAAGCTTTCTATTCATTCAAGTTGTATTTAACTCAAGTGCAACTCGCAAGTATCTTATCGTATATAGAACGAAATTTTCTAAAGCGATGGTGCTTGAAAGATTTTAAGGTTTTGCTCAACTCGAATGCAATTATGATGTAACATATTGTATATCAAATAGAATTTTCGAAAGGGATGTTGCTTGAAACTTTTGAGATTTTCATCGGATGGATGTCCATAGGCCTATTGTCCCTATCATCAGGAATTTCAACAGAAACAACTCTAGGAATAAAACCCGTGTTAATGATTGCCATGCCGTATGTTTTAAGTAACCTGGAGTCATAAAATTGTCATAATTTTATTTTTATCTAAGAACTCAAATTCTCTTTTCTCCATTTTCCTGTTATTTTTGCTTAATGTGTATTTGATTACCACGACAATCATGATAATTATTTTTGTATGTTGCACGATCTTGAAGTCTCCCTCGATATTCACCTGGCAATGTCCATCTTCCTTAGTTAGGTCAAAATCCTTTCCGGACATATTATAATCACTAACAAGGTGCATCTGGGAAAGAAAAGTAATTCTCTTTTATTTACTCAGGGATTGCATTAGTATCCCGTGACAATTAGGTTGCCTGTATTCGAAAGCACTATCATTTAAAATGTGGACTTTTCCTTATTATATTCTACCTTCCTTTTGCAAAAACCTAGTTTACCAAAATATAGGGTGAGCAATCCGTTTCTGGATAAATGCTGAATCAATTTTCTAATATGTAAACTCAATAGAAACAAGAATTATTTATGTCGGCTTAATCTAGGAATAATGGGGTGACTTAGGCACGTGCGCAGTTTTTTTGTGGGGGGGGGGGGCGAAAATGAAAAAAAAACACTTTATTTATTATGTAATTAAAACTTGCCCAGAAATTTGGGATAATTTTGAATTTCGGGGGACTCAGGCTCTGAGCCTGGGCCCCCTATACTTGGTCCCACTTATTTTAACTTACAGCATTTCGGCACGATACTAGGGATATACGTAACATTAAGGGGTGGGGGATCACGCTATCAAGAAGTCCTTTGGGATGGTTATGAAACATGTCTACATATATGCTTGCGATTTATGACAATTATGTGTAATATAATATGTGTAATAACCCAAAACTACCCCTCCTGGCTGAATGATGCTGCTTTTTTTGTTTAGATTTCTTTATATAGCATTAAAAGTGCCAATTAGATCAGGTAAGCGCCCCCCCCCTCCTCCCTGCAATTCAGCTTATGGGTGCCCATGATAAGGCTTGTAACGGAAAATCCCCTAACTATGCTTGTGACTTAAGTAAACTGTTGGCAGTGTTGTATATATAGTAGCCAAAGACTGAAGAATTAAAGAACTCGTTTAAAGCTCCAATCACTTAGCTTAGTTATTTAGCTACTTCTAATTAATTAAATGAAATTCGATTCCACTGGGAATGATCCCATTCAATAATGGGAATTCAATTCCAATTGGAATCAAATTATCAAATTGAATTCAAGTAACTAAATTACTTAATTCTAATCAGTTAATTAATCCGAATAATAAATTTAAAACGTATTTAGAAATGAAAATGAAACCAATATGAGGAACTGGTGGTACAAAAGGGCCAAAAATCCAATTAGAAAACATGTATGGCCGAATGAATATTTCTCTATAATGTTTAATTACATAAGTGATCCTAACTTATCGGTTTAAATTTTCTAGTCTGTTCGAAGATTTTAGAATAAATTTGCAAAATAGACTCAAACTATGAAACCTTCAAAAATTTATCGCGAAATAAGATTCTCTATTTAAAAAAAGTGATTCGAATAAGCAAGAACCCGTAATTAATTAAAAGATAATGGTAATATGATAATATGATAGAAACTTGAAATGAAAACATGAAAACAGTGAAAACATGAAAACAGTCGAAAATGTATCAAAACTGTAAAACTTTCAACAAGGGAAGAGTTCAAAATAAATAATTAAACTGAGCTGAAACTACGTATATAGAACAAGTGATTAAATAAACCCTGTATACTGAAAAAAAACTAACTAAGTATTCGATTCTATACAATATCTACCTGGTATGAATCTAGGAAAATGAAAACTAGTAAACGAATTCGTATGATAATTTCCGTAAAATTATGATTATATATAATTTCCGTAAAATTATTTTACTATTTCGTAATATAATTTTATCAATTATGTAATAATCATGTAAATATGTAATAATTATGTAATATAAATTATGTAATAATTTCCGTAAAACTGAGAGAAAACTTATTTATAGGAAATCCGTATATGTTTACGTGTAAATACAGCCAAGTTGTAAAACCTCCAAACCAAGCCCTACTAATCGGTAAGGTGTGTGATTGGTAAGACTTGTCAAAGGATCGTGAATTTAACAATGGTTGTGAATTTAAAGTATTTTTTAGAAGGTTGTAAAACCGACAAACCAAGCCCTACGAGTCGGTAGGGGTGTGATAGGTAAGAATTGTCAAAGGATAGTGAATTTGACAATGGTTGTAAATTTAAAGTTTAGGTTTAATACCAGCAAGTCCGTATCCAAAGGGAAAGGGGCTACAGGGTTAGAAATGCCATTCCGAAATTGTGCCAGACTCACAAAAAAGTAACAAAAATATGTAATAACAAATTTTGGTGCGTTTTTGTAACTTTTTTTGTACCCCCTTCCCCTAAAAAAAAAACCTCACCCGAACAAAAATCTTGGATCTGCTGTTTATTACGAGAGTTCGAAAGATTACTAATTAAAACTTTATCTAAAAGGAACAGACCCAATGTTTTTTTTTCTATTTTCGTTTTCAGTATATTTCCCTGTCGGTTCTTTTGTTTGTCGAGAGTGAAAGAGATTTTTGAAAGTTTGATCCTATTGTTTAGGAAATTGAATGATTTTTGTCATGTTAGAGCTTAGAAAAGTATATAAAAGGAAATAGAAGATACTTTATGTGTTTGAATCGTTATCCCAAAGCGGCTCCTTCAGAATGAGATTGTACTATGAATGTCTCAAATCTCATAAAATATTGATACAACCCTGTCGATATAATATATTCCCTTTTAAAAATTTTCCCTTAGGGACTCGACTCTAACTGTGGCATTTTCAATATTTTCCAAGAAGAAATGAGATTCTACATTAAAAAAAAGTAATTCGCATAAGTAGTAATATGAGATATTTTGTATGTTGAGACTGTCATCCCAGAAGGGAATTTCTAGGGATAGCAAAGAGTGTTATCTTCACACTAATGAGCTTTAATTATTAAGATAGTATCATAAAGCTTGTAAAATACTAATAAAAACTTAGTCAACGGAATATACTCCCCTTTTAAAGAAGTTCCCTCAGGATTGGGCTCAAAATGTTAATTTTTTTTTGTTCTCAACATGAAATTCACTTCTAAAATTAAGAAAAGAAACTAATTCGCATAAGTGGTAATATAAAATATGTTGTATGTTGGGATTGTTGCACGAGATAATGACCTTCACAATAATGAGTTTGTATCATAGTAATCTAAATGGAACATCACATTTCTTATGAGTAATCTAGGTGTTCCTGAGATAACCTTCAAAATCTTGGAAGGCACACTAAAAAAGGCATTTTAAAAATAAAATACCAAAAACTGTATTCTTTGAAGTCTAGGAGGGGGGGGGGCAATTTTGTTTTCAATCTTTAAAAGGAAAATAGCGAAAACGACATTTTTCACAGAAAATGCAAATAAAATGTATACGCCCTGTACACAGAATGTATACCCCGTTAGTACAATGATTTTTCTTCCCCACAAAAAGGAAGAAAATATGTTAAAGTAGTTAAAAATTAAAACATTTGTCTTAAACCCAGTGTTCTTTAAGGGTCAGCGACCCCGCCCCTCGAAAAACGTTAGAAAACATGCCTCAAGGCAGGTGATTACAAGGAGGAGGGACAAATTTAATGATATTTTATGTTCTCCTCTCCTTAGTTTTCCCTTAGTTCTTGCTCGATTAACCTATGTCTGGCTCTTTTTTTGAATTTGAGCCTCTTCCAAATCCCCCTTCCCCTGGAAATAAATTCCTTTGCACGTGTTTGCCTCATGGTGTCCACTTCCACTATTTTTTTCTTCTAATTCTCCTTTTCATCTGTTTTCTCTATATGTGGATTTGTCTTAATCTAAGTTCCCATTGTTTTAGGAAATTGAATCAGTATCTACCGTCAGAGCCTGGAAAAGTTTATGAAAGGGCCGTGACACGAAAATCTGTGTCCCTATTCAATCCTAAAATTACACTTCAAGCCCTTACCAGAGATCGACCGGGATCCGAATTGGATCCCATTGAAAAGAGGGCCCTCATTGAAGAGTACCTTGAGGTAGGTGACTTATCTAATTTTTATTCTTCCTCTTTCCGTGCTTGGTTTCCATACGAAGTCTATGTGATAGATAACTTTATATATATATATATATATATGTTATTATATATATATATATATTATATATATATATATATATATATATATATATATATATATATATATATTATATAACAGGTGGACAGCATAGAACCAAGCCGGTATCTGAATAAGAAAAGGTTTATTTAAGTGTCATATAACTGGAGTGGGTATTGCTGCTCAAATTAAGTAGCAAAAACAAAATCTGATACAAATAGATTCTTTCTGAGACCACTAGCTATATATGACGCAGGAAAAAAAGAACTTAATTGACTTATATTTCCGGCTGGACGCTGCTCGATGTAGAGGGTAACGTTTGCCTCTTCCATCAACTTCAGTCCATGGCAAGCGTGTGTGTTTCGCGCAGTCTGTAGTTTGCCATCGCCAGGAACTCGGACAGTCTGTAAGACCATTGCTTCTTTTGTCGGCCGTGGGGCCGCTTCCAGTCAGCTTTGGCAGGGTTGAAGTCGTAGATCTTCTTTGCGGTTAGATGTGGCAACATTCGAATCAGGTGTCCAAACTATCGTAAGCTGCGCTTGACCGCTTCGGTCGGAAACCAAGACTGTTTAGTGAACTGCAACAGCCTCTCATGGTTGACGAAGTCGGACCATTGCAAACCTTCGGTCCTCCTCAAGCTCTTTCGACTGAAAAACAAGAACGAAACAAACATTAAGGAAAAGACAAAACCGATTTACAACCAGTGAATTAAACGAAATATATATATATATATATAATATATATATATATATATATATTATATATATCTATATATATATATATTATATATATATATATATATAATATATATATATATATATTATATATACGATATATATATATATATATATATATATATATATATATATATATGTTCAGAGTTATTTTAAAGGTTGTTGTTTTTCTTTTATAATATATTTACATACTTTTTTTTCAGCATTGGATACGGCTTTGTGGACTTCTTTGTCGAAATATCTGCTTTTTTTGTTTTATTCGCTGTCTGAAAATTATTCTCGTTTGATTTTGTTCTTTTCTTATTTTTTCTCGTTTTCTTCTTCTTTTTTTTTGCATGTGAACACTGATACTTACATGAATTACAAGATAATAGCTTGTGACTATGCAGGATTATAGGTCATATACAAGCCCTCCTTTGCCTTTTTTTTGGTAACAATTTTTTTTTTCAATTTTCCCCCTAATCCCTTGAATCTAAAATAAGATTCTTGACCATACAAGGGTGATTAGAGGGTTGAGAAGCCCTCTCTCATTTGGTCCAAAGTATACCACATTAAACCTTGATAAATTCGGTCATAGTTACGTGGGCTTTTGTACGGTCACTTCCTCCCCCCCCCCTAGAAAAATTTCTAACACAGGAAAGTCGCAGGGACAGACCAGTGCGCATATATGGTCTTGACCATCTTAACTACTCCCTTCTAATTGTCCTTCTCTCTTCAATTCAAATATTTACAGCAAGTACAAATTAGCTGTATGTAATAGCCCTTGATAGGGCTTTCTAAGTCCAATATTCTTAGATGAGAGCCATTGATTTTTCAAATCAATGCAATTTAATGAATCTTTTCTTTGAACGGGGAAATATTCAGTTGCACTGTTCTAAGGGAAAGCTGTCAGTAAAGTGAAATGTCAATATTTGGTTATCTACAGTTCAGTATTGCGTCAGGCTTTCTATCAGAAGGGTAAACTGAATGAACTGAAACTTTTAGAGCATAAATAACTGATTGAGGTTTTTTTTCTTCAGGGCGGATTTATTGCTTTAAAAATGTTTGGGATGTGACAACTATGTCATGGTTATACTTCTATTATTCATTTTGAGCTTTGAAGATAAAAAAAAGGTTTTGATATGTTTTTGTTATATTTGGACAAAATGTTTACGATTTAAGTTTTTTTTTGTTTAAATTGTTAGGTATTCTTCTTGGCTAAATAAAAAGCCAGCCGTCCTGAAGGGGTTGGAAAAGGTCTTTATGAAATTTAAAGGAAATTGGAACTTGATGGGAGAAAGGTAAAAAGTGAAGCTTTGAATGGATTCGAGTGGAGGAGGAGCATGCGGAGGTGTTTTGGCCTCAGGCTGCTTAGTGTTGCGGTAAGTCGTTAGTAGCAGTAATGGTCGTGTTTTAAAATCTACAATTTATTATTAGCGTTATGATGTCTGTCAAAAAATAAACTGAGTGGATTGAAGCCGTTAGGCTGTAAACAAATGATTTATTTTTATTTTTTCCTTTTTATCTTTGTTTTTCTTTTTTTTTACGAGTCTTATTATGTTTATTTATGTTTCGTTTCATATCTATGTAAAACTTAGATCATTTAGTTTTGTGTGGTCATGGGCTTCGAGCAAGCGTAAACTTCTAGAACCTCCGGAATGTTGTGTTTATTTTTTGTAACTCCTTTTGTTTATAAATCTAATCTTTATTACTAGTTACTTTCTTCATATTTGGTTTTTTGATTTGAAGTTTGATGCCCAACTCGCATTATAGTCATACCTTTCGATAAAAGCCAAAACTTAAAATTTTCTCACACTCCCTATACAGAAGCGAAAAAATTCGGTCACAAAAATGAACCAATGGTTATTAAAGGGCACTTTTTAGTAATTTTGTTTCCTTGTCTGTCTAAATTTGTCGCTCAATATATTTATACTGATGTGTTATGAATAGGTGGGGCTATTTTGGTCTCCAGTAAAATGGAACAATGTGATTGGCTTGCGAAAATACGACACACAAATAAACCAATGAGTAAAGAATAATTTTTAACATGGAAGTATAAGATAGTAATATCTCTTTTTGGTCAGAGACAATTGGCCCGCTAGATTTAAAAAATAAATTAGAAAATTTAATGAAAAAAAAAAATCCTGCCCCTCCCCTCTAAATTTTCCCTAAATTGGCGGTCTTACCAATGGAGAGAAAGCACGCTTTTGGGCATAGAAGAGTAGGATAGTGAGAGCACTTTCTCTATCTTGCCAAATGAATTTATCAGTTGACTAAACACCCTCTGTTGTACCATATTCCCCTTGCTTGAAATAAGATGTTTTTTGAAGCGTGGTATACCCTTGTAATCTTCAAAGGCAGACACATGTTACCGTAGTGACACTTATCCTTCATTTTGTATTCCTTGGCAACTTTTGTTTCAATAAACTTACAAGATGAGAAAACTTATTGTATCATGAACTCTTTTAAGAGCTCTTAAAAAGGGGGTCGGGGGATCAGGAAGGATTTCCAATAATGAAATAAATTTGAGGAAAAGTTTTACGTTGTTGGAAAGTCTCTAATCCCATGGTAATTTTAACTTCAACAAAACAAAAAATAATTTTTGTCCGGGGGGAAGCATTTTTTTATTTTATTTTTAAAATAATTTAGAATTGAAGGAATGTTTCTTTTTCTTGAGGGGTGGGTTCAGGTGGAAATATCATTTTTGCCTGCATTTTTATGGCTAATTTCAATTTTTAGAGTCAGAGAAATATTATTACATTATATTTACATTAAATGCATAAATACATTTTACATATTACATTACAGGGCGTGGGGCTTGAATTTTTTAAAACTGATTGGAAGAGGAGTCTTTGCAAAAGACTATGTCTAACTGTTTTAATAATATAATTATACTGTAATTTTTGAAAAACTAATTTCTTTGTAGTTCAAGCAACTTATGCTTCGAATAGACCCTGATGACATCGATGATGATGAAGATCCGTCTTTTGCTCAAACACCAGTGAAAAAGGAACGCGGGGCCCCTCCTCCTGTGACACCAATTACACCTATGAAAGCGGATCCAGCCACACCATTGAAAGCAGAACCTGCCGAGCCGGCTGATCAAAGCACAGCTGCCACGCCAGTGAAAGCAGGAGAAACGCCAGTGAAGGCTAAAGTAAGTCGAACTTTTAAAGTACTGTCAGTAATTGGGGGTTATGTATTCGTTAACGTTTTGATTATGCACAAGAGTTGTTGTGTTATCGTTTTTTTACACTTTTTTTGGTTAAAATTGTTTTCTTTGGAAACTCGTTTTTCATGTCCTGTTTTGGCTATTGTACTTGTTTTCAGTGGATTACCGATGCATATGAAGGGGATAAGAATCAAGAAAAAATAATAGATTTAGTAAAAACTTCAAATTAATAGATTTTTCTCTAGAATGCCGTAATAATGAGGATTACACACAAGAAAGAGGCCTCCCAGCCCTACCCCCATCTGCTAGTGAAATATTTCGATATTTGCTATTTCCCTTCAGGATTTCCTAAACTGTACTTGCATCTTGGCTCTGTTTGCTCATTGTCTCCCCTCCCCCTTTAAATAAGTATTTGCGCTCCTTCCAATATTCATGACACCAAGGGGGGGGGGGATACATTTTGGGTATAATAGGGATCAAAATAAGAAATTGTTTAGAAACCTTAGTTTGATGTTGATTAGTGTTGATATCTGTTGGGGGGGGGGGGGTCTTCCGGTTTTGAACCCCTTCGCCCGAAATTTTTATTCGACTCATGAAAAATAGCAACCAAAATTAACATAAACAAGTTTGTGATATGTTTTTTTTTATTTTATTATGTGTTTTTTTTTAAACCCATCAAGTAAATACTCCTTGACGAAAATCAACAATTAGAACCAAAGACTGGAGGCTCGAGGCCCGTCCCTCTCCAAAATACTAAATTTTCTCAAATTTCTTGGTACTTTGTAATCAAATTATCAAATGACCTTTTTTTTATGATTATTGCCTGATTTGAACTGTGCCTTTAAATTCTAAACAGTGTTACAATAACTTCCAGCCGTATTAGAAAAAGTTGTTATGGAAAATGCAAAGTTTTTTTTACGGTTTCTTTTATAGAAAACAGTGAATGAAATATTTCTTATATCCAGTCATAATAACGAGGCTCTAAGAGTGGGTTTGGGGGGGGGGGGGGTTCTACGTGCTTCTCCCCCATCTGAGGATTCTTGGGTGGGGTAGGAACCTCACATTATTAATGACGTGATTAATTTTTTTTAATGTATGTCCGTCATGGGTTTTATTTAATCACTCATAGTAGTTTCTGTTCGTTTTTGTTTATAATTATTGAATGACTATTTTTGGTCACTTAAGGTTTTGTCGGAGACGTGAAATCTCAAATCATAAGTTCAAACAAACTCATCGAGTTTCTGTTCAATTAATCTTTATCATTCTTTCCCGCAGTGAGACAGGAGTGTAATTGACAGAAGGGTCACTACTTTGAAATGTTTTTAGGAATATTGCCCTTCATCTTGGGGATTGCTTTTGTATTTGCTGATTACGGCTTTTTCTTTCTTTGGGAAGTTCTCCTGTGGATTTATTTTTTCCTTTCATTTGTATAGAATAAATAGATTCTGTTTGGTCAACATAGAATAATGGGATTCTTTCGTTTGTGGATTAATTTAGCCTGTTCTGGAGTGTCAGTTGCAGCAGAGAAAAAAATTGTTTTCTTTTGTATTTCATTAGTTTGTGAAAATTAATACTTTTGGCGAAATGCAATTTTAAAATCTAAAGTGTCGTTACCCTCTCATCCCGATCTCCATCTGTTGTTTAATTAGAATCAATTAAGAAAACTTTCCACAAAATAAGTTTTTCAGAAAAAAGTAAAGAACTCCATTAAACCAAAAATGAACAAAAATAGAATAAAGCAATATACCAAGCATACAACTATCACGAATCAGTATCAATAAATAAATAAAAAACAAAACAAACATAAATTAAAATAAACAACAGAGTCCAACTCAAAACGAGCAGAAATTAATATGAGTAGGGTTCAAAACCCCTATGCTTTCTAGAAGCCAGAATATAATTTGTACTTTACTGAAAAAAATTCAAAGGAATTTACTGAAAAAATGTGCATTGTCAGTTTGATATACATATGCTGATATTTATTCCTTAAAATCTTAATTAATTTTTTATTTCTTAAAGTTATAAAAGTGAAAACATTTAAAGGAATTTTTTCAGTGAAGTACAAATTATTTGCTGGTTTTATTTTAAGTTTTTTAATTAATTTCTGTTCGTTTTATATTGACATAGTCTTTTTCAGGAAAAAAGACTGAGCCTCTTCTAAAGTTAAACAACCATCCCTTCCATAAAAACCTTAAATACCCATTGGGTATAACTTACAACCCTTGTCCCTAATCTCTGGGGTTTGTTTCAACCCCAAAAGCCTTGTTATATGATATTTAGACTATTTTGAATAGAATGGCTATCTCAAAATTTCTATTAGATGTATTTTGAGACAATACGACGTGTGTTTGTGTGTGTGTGTGGGGGGGGGGGGTAGCTGCCCTCCGATCACTCTGACTCTTAAGAAGAGCACTAAAGCATCTGATTACCAATCCAATGAGCCCCCTCCGAAGTTTATATGAACCCACTTTCTATAAAAAAAAACCTTATATGCCCCCAGGGCATAACTTACAACCGTTGCCCCGAGGGCTGGGGAGTTTGTTATCCTCAAAGGCATAATTTCCAGACCTTTCAAATACACAGAGCAAAAAGGCTATCTCAAAACTTGATTGGAAGTGTTTGGGGAAATGATGGGTGTGGGGGGGGGGCATTTGCCCTCTGGTCACTTTCGACTAATAAAAAAGGCACTAGTCCTCAATTTCCAATCGAATGAGCCCTTTTTGAAGCTTCTACGACACAACTTTCTATAAAAACCTTATATGCCCCAAGGGCATAACTTACGACCATTGTCCTGAGGGCTATGGGGGGAGGGTTGTCATCCTCAAAGACATAATTTCTAGACTTTATCACTACGTGGAACAAAATGTTGATCGGAAATGCTTGGGGAAATGATGGGCTTGGGGGGGGGGGGTTGGCGATTCTCCCTCAGATTACTTTCGACTATTAAAAAAGGTAATAGCCCTCTCAATTTTCAATCGAATGAGCCCTTTTTGATGTTTTTACGACAATGCTTTCTTTAAAAACCCTATATGCCCCAAGGGCATAACTTACAACTTTAGCCCTGACGGCTGTGGGGGAGGGGAGGGTGTCATACTCAAAGACATAGTTTCTGGACCCTTCAACTACGATCAACAAAATGGCTAGTTGATCGGAAGTGTTTGGGGAAATGATGGGCATGGGAGGGGGCATTTGCCCTCCGATTGCTTTTGACTATTAATAAGGTCACTAGCCCTCTCAATTCCCAATTGAATGAACCCTTCTTGAAGTTTCTACGACAACGCCTTCTATAAAAAAAAACCTTATATGCCCCCAGGGCTTAACTTACAACCTTTACCCTTGGGATTGTTGGGGGTTTGTCATCCTCAATGACATAATTTCTGGACCTTTCAACTACGTTGAACAAAATGGTTATCTCAAAATTTCGATTGAATGGGCTTGGGGAAATGGTGGCGTGAGAGGGGGGTTAGTTGCCCTCTAATCACTTTTTACTATTAAAAAGGACACTAGAAACTGAACTTTCGAGTCCTAGCGGGTTCTAAGAACTAAAAAAAAAAAAAAAAAAAAAAAAAAAAAAAAAAAAAAAAAAAAAAAAATGCTTTGGACGTTTCGAGGCGAAAAAATAAACTCTTTCAATTTCCAATCGAAGGAGCCCTTTTTGAAGTTTTTACAACAACGCTTTCTGTGAATATCTTATATGCCCCCAAGGCATAACTTACGGCCCTTGCCCTGAGGGTTGTGGGGGAAGCATCCTCCTCAAAGACATAATTTCCAGATATCATATATAGTTTTGTTTTTTGTTCTGTTCTTGAAATTGCACCCTCACAAAATATGAGACCCCTTCTTCAAAATGCCTGACTAACGTTTGAGATTATCAATTCTTCGCTAAAGCCAGCCTTCATAAGCTTCCCCCTCCTCCACTGCAAATAGTCTCTGTGACTTTAGTCTTCTAGACCATATCAAATTAAAATTCTTTTACCTATAAAGTGAAGTTTAGAGCTATTACACTTTAAGGCTGCTGGTCTGAGCTGAAAACTTTAATGGCAAATATTGTGGTAATTTTAATTTCAACCTGTGGTAACTTTGATAGTAAATATTTTGTTTGAGTAAGGTTAAATTATAATGGTAAGTATTGCCGTAATTTTAGTTTTATTATGTGGCAACAAACTCTTATATATTGTGCTTTTAACAAGGTTAAATGGTCGCCAAAATAATTGCCAAATCCGTTTGATAAGCGGGCCTTTTTCATTATGATTGGTTATTTTCCTCTCTATGTCAAGAGGGGTCTTTAAACCTTCTATTAAAACCTCCAATTGCCAAAACCTTAGATACATTAGATACAAGATACATGAAATAATCTGAATTCACAGCTTTATTAATTTTCTGTTCATCTTAAAGGGCGTTTCGGGGGAATTAGTAGGGGTGGGGTATTAAAAAGGCAGTACGAGGGTATGTGGGCTTTAATCCAACAAAATATAATGAATTTTATGGTTCTCCATAAAATTTCTGTAATTTTCATAAACCACCTGTTTTTTTGTTATTACGTCGAATTCGAGCCCATATGAAAAAGGAGACTCCTACCAAAATGCCTGACTAATGTCTGATATCCCTATAAAGCGAAGTTTCAGAGCAATTTCAGTTTGAAGTCGCTGGGCTGATTTGAAAGCAATAATGGTAAATATTGTGTTTGAAGAGGGTTTAATGGTAACGGTAAATGTTGCGGTAATTTACTTTTCCCTGGTATTCCTTCTCTAGGGAACAGCATGGGCAGCAGTTTTTGGCAATTATCCCAGGTGTGGGGATATTATACTCGCTGTTATCAATTATAGAAATTGCTTGTTAAGGACAACAAATTATTTTTTCTGACACCACCTTTTCTGCTCAATTTATTTCATGATTATTATTGGATCTTTCGTAATGGTCTTTATTTTGAGTAACAAGACTGATTATCCTTTTAGCATCTTTCTTTTTCTTTAAGGTATAAGACAATTGTACCGAACACAAGATAGGGGAAATGATAGGTGACCATCTTTCTGTACTTCCGTGTTATTAAGTGTGCTTTAATTCTTTCTTTTTTTTTGCGTATTTTGTAGGCCGATCATGCTGATTCTGAAGCTTGTGTCAGAAATGGAAGCTAAATAACCCCACCTCTTGTTTACCAATTTCCATCTTTTGGGCCTGTGAAAAGAACGTAAAAGATTGATTGGTTTCATTTTGGGAAATTTTCAGTCAATAAAAGAGCAAAAACATTTTGAGCCACAGCATTTTTCACAAGTAAACCCTTTGTTTTTCTGTGCTGAGACTAAATATCAAAGTCATACGTCTAATACTTTGAACAAAGAGCTACCATTAGGGTTGTCAGATTTACAGTTCCAATCAATTTGCCGTTTCGTATTGTATGACACAGAAACTTCTTGTCAGGGAAACATCATCTCTCTGACAATGTTTTTTCCTACTAATGGATGCTCTGTTTGTTGTTGAGCCTTTTGCAAACTTCATACTTTGACATTTTATTGCTTTTTCCTTTTTTAAAATTGTATAAAGTAACGCGTGGAGTTAGTTCAAAATACCAAGGAAAGTTATATTGAATCTGATCTTTTGAATTAATTACGTAAACACTTTCACAGCCAATTATGCCTTACAATATAAGAAACAATTGGGACTTCAGTTTTTAATGAAAAAGATCCGCAAATACAGTTAAAGAAGTTAGCTTCTGGCGGAACTTAAATTGAAAAAAAGGAACATGTTTAAATACCAGCAAAAAAGGGAGCTAAAATCATTTGGCACCAAACCGTTTAAGAAATTTTAGCTTTTCTTTGAAGCTGTAATATTTGACGAATTAGTTTTGCTTATTTGTTTTCCCTGGTAAATATGGCAACACTTCTGAAAATGTAATGCTGCCCTAAAAATTCATTATTTTTGAAGAACCAAAAGGAAAATGTTGAAAATCGCGATTTTCAGGAATTAATATGCATAAAATGACTCCAGAGGACGAAAAGAAATTTTGTCCCTGGTAATTTTAATGTCCTTGGTATAAAGCAAATTTTATTTGTGTAAAGTTTTGAAGGGAAGTCTTAATGGTCGGAAGGATCCTCCCCAATCTGTAAAAAGTCCTGATATGGCCTAAAATCCAGCTGAGATAATAGGAATTGTGTTGTCAAAACTAGAGCCAAAGAATAAAAAAAAAGTTGTATAATTTTAATAAGGATTGCCCAGAAATTCAGGCAAACCTATGGGGTTACTAGGCTGAAGGTCTTATGCTTACGTTCTTAGGTCCCACCTGTCCCTCCTCCTCGAGAACCTTTGTGACTTGTCGATTTTCTCCGTAATTTTTTTAGTTTTTAATCTAATTCTTTTTTTTATGCTCCCCCTCAAAATAAATTCATTTGTAAGTGCATTTATCACCTTTAGCCTAACAGACTTCCATCTTCGTCCTTGTACATTATACCCCCACTCAACGAGACGGGTCTACAAGACCGTCACTAATTAATAAAAGACCCTGATGCTGCTTGAAATCCAGCTGAAATCATAGGACTTCCAACCTAAAGTAGCAAGTGCACATATATTGATCTGTTCGCTTTATTTTTATTCCTTCGGGATTTAAAATTTTTTTTCTCTTAACGCTGAAGACGCCTAGTTTTTATGCAGGCGAAATATTCGGCTGATTGTTTCATTTTCTTTTCC
Source organism: Artemia sinica (assembly GCA_027921565.1). Lineage (NCBI taxonomy): Eukaryota > Metazoa > Arthropoda > Branchiopoda > Anostraca > Artemiidae > Artemia > Artemia sinica. The sequence continues at coordinate 41,645,541 of CM051259.1, read as the reverse complement.
CTCTTACTCCCCTAGGCCCGTTGTTTTCTCTAGATTTATTTCTTGAGGTACACAGGACAAAAGTACAAACGTGAAGTACAAAGGACAGTGAAAATGGATACTATTTTTTTAATCTGTTAGGTGAAAACTTGCACAAACATATATGTCTTTAAAAAACAAGGAAAAATAGGCACGATAATTGGCAATCAAAACACTTCCATATGTGGTTTAGTTTTTTTTATTGTTTAAAAAAAATACAGTTGTGAAAAAGAGTCAAAATTTAGCGTAAAGAACGGGGCGTGGAGGAGGGGACAGCCCCTTTCATTTACGGAATAAATTCTGTTCGTTTTAAGTTTTAATGTTGCTCCTTACTTTCAGTTAAAAAAAAACTTGTTTTTTTATTTAATTTCTGAAAGTTTTTAAAATTAATGCATGTTTTGATTTTGGCTCACCGTACATGAATAATTAAAACAAAATTTGCAT
>CM051259.1:41485079-41640079 GCA_027921565.1 Artemia sinica | reverse complement strand
CATCCCAGAAAAAAAGAATTCTCCATTGCCTCTTATACAAAACAATGAGTTATACCACATCATTGTCTAAAGCAGGATTATGATTTCTGAGGATCCAACTAAGGATTTATACTTTTCCTTAGACTAAATAAATCTAGTTATAAAATAATAAATTTAATAATAATAAGCCTAATTTGTTGGTATATATTCAAATTAGTTACGAAGTAAAAATTGGTTTTAATATTCTAAGGTTGGTGGAAGATTTTTGCAAGAGGAAGGGGAGGAGACCCAGAAAAAAGCTGAAAACGGGGTTTTTACAACCAGCGCATTTTGTACTAATTGTTATTAACTTTCCCCAATATATTGACTTATGAATGTACATAAAAAAGAAAGTAATTCTCATTACTTACTGTTAAATTTAAAGTAAAGCAAGCCTAGCTTCTACACAAAAGTTTGATTCTGTGTTCCTTGATTTTGAGCTCCTGGTTTAATTCCCTCTTTCTTTTGCTAAAATGAAAGAACAACTTAAATGGCTGGGCTAGTTTTACGGAAGAAAGCTGGCAGATGGCCAAATATTGTTCCTTTTAGACATCCAAGCGTTATGCCGGTCGTTTATGAATAGGGTGGGAAGAGGTCATAAGGAAGAATATAAAAGAAATATGAAATTCATGGAGGGAGACAAATATAGCTTTGTATAATTGAGGTGAAGGAGGCGTGTGCGCAGCTGGATTTTCCTCTGGTGACTTGACGCTGTAGTGAGTTATTGATAGTAGTATTAGGAGTTTGCCAGTTTAGCACCAGTCGCAAAAAAAAGCTCTGGAGGCAGTACTTCCTTTGTTTTGTAGTATTCTTTTGCCAGTAAGTGAAGTTTTGATACATACAATGTGAAGTGGCAGTCCCGACTAGAAACAAAATTTTAAACGAAGGGGTATGGAGTCATTTCAACATTGAATCGGGCTATCGCGTGCGTCTATTATTACGAAAAAGATAAGCTTGACCCGTTGTCTTCTTGGAAACTTCTCAATTCCGTTCCCTTACCGCATTATATGTGCATTCCATTGTTTTGGAAATTATTTACAAATTCATCCAAGTGAAAACGTCGTTCAGTTTTATTCATTTTATGAAATATCTTTTATGTTTCTTCTGATGAACCCGCAATTTTTATCTTGTGAAGAAAATTTAATATTGATTACCCCACTAGTGCCGTGGAAAATCAATTTCTATCTAAAATTCCTTTTCTTCTAGTCCTACGTCTTCTCGTTTTGCAAAAAGAATATTTTTAAGATTCGAAGATTCCCGAGAGGTGGAAAACAAGAAAGCCCAAGAACTCCGTTCAAAGTGAATTGTCATCAAACGATACCACTCCTAACAGGGGATCAGCTCTTCTGCCGTTTCAAAAGACATACATTAAACCCAGGGGCGTCTTTTGGGTGGGGGGGCAGTTGCCCCCCCCCCAATAATTTGGAAAAATTATTATACAGCTCACGCCCCTTTACTATCTGGATATGAACCTCTTGCCCCCCCCCCAATAAAAATGCTGAAGATTCGCCCCTGCTTAAACCCTATGATTCATGACACCGGCAACTGCTGAAATCTTACCTTTATTTCTTCTTAGTTTGTTGTACAGGATTTCAGACACTAACAAGAGGGCAAATCCATATAACGTAGTGGGCAATGGGTTCTCCTTCCTAATCTGAAGTCACAGCTTCTGACCAGCAGTGTGCTTTCCTCGGGCCACTATCATCTACGAATAGATAATTATAGTCACTTGAACCAGATTGGGCTAATTTCTCCGAATTTGGGTACAGAATTTGGCTAATATTTGGCAAGCGAAGTTCCAATTTGGCTGCTAAAGTTTTCAAAATTTCACTGGCCCAAGAGATAGTTGTCTTCTTCTATAGTTTCAGGCATATTTTTGAATAACTGTGCAGCAAAATTAGAATTTCACCAGACCAGTTGGCAAAATCAGCTCAATCTGGAAACCTAGTTTATCATAGTGGTGTAGAGACAAAAGCCATAGAGACAAAAAAAAAAAAATCAAATAAACCTATATTGTGTAAAAATTTATAGTCAGATTTTGCCGTTAACCTTGGGTTAACTCTACCTTACTATAACTATAGCTATACCTTTGGAATTAACTTTTCGTTAGGGAAGAATAAAATAATTGACACCAGCCAATGAGAATTCTCACCTCGATTAATTCTTCTTTCTCTATAACATAAATCAAAAGAATTAATGCATAAAGCAGATTTGAGTCTATAAATCTGGTTAGAACGGGAAAAATCGACATAAAAATTCAAGATATGATAAATAATAGATTTCAGACCTATACATAACCTAAATTTGAATTTTCAACCCCAGTCGAGTACGAAGAGCTTAAAAAATTCGTATATCTTAGCGGTATTTGAGGCAAATGTCTTAGATTAAGATTATGGATATTAATCCCCTCTTTACAAATTACGCTCGTCCTTGAAAAAAAAAATTGTCAAAGAAGACACTGTACACCTTAAAGGATGATAGATAGATTGATACAACAACTCAACAATCAATTTAAATAATAAAATCAAATACATAATCATATACCCACTGCAAAGCAATGTGGCTAGCAGGGATGCCAGGTCACGAAAATGTGGGGAATGGCAAGGATCCTTTTAAAGGGATTAGATATCAGTTTTTACCCATCCCTAGAGCTCATTCTATATTTATTTGAAGACTCAATGGGAGCTAGGTTGTTTTGACATTAAAATACACTCTTTGAGGCATCTTCTCTCCCTCCGCCTAAAAATGATCCACACTCCTCTTCATAATAGCTGATGCGCAAACACATCATTGCATAGGATTTTATGAAATATGAAGAAAGCTAGTTCAGTTGAAATTTCTTCTGCAATAAGAAGGGAGGTATCACACCTTAGCACCCTTATTTAGGCTTAGTAAAAATGAAGGGAGATAAAAGGATTAACTCCCACCTGTCACCCATACCTCTTCCTAAATTTATCTGAATGCTCATGGGTGTTAAGACAATTTGGGCATTGATATGCGCTCTTTAAGATATCTGGCACACCCTCCCCCCTGCAGAATAACCCACCGTCCCTCTTTTATAATAGCTTGTGTACACTCTTCTTCGTTCTTTTAACTTATTTTAATTTCCCTTTGGCTGCTCAATTTTACATTTGGGGAGGGTTTGCAAGAGAGAATAGTCGGGGGTAATAATGCAGGGCCAAATTTTACGTGGGGGAGGAGGGGGAATTCTCTTGGGAATATTCAGCGGGGGGATAAGCTAAACCCCCACAGACACCCTTTTGACAATATGAATAACACAGTATCTTTTATTTTTTGTTTAGTTCCTCCTGAACTTCCCCTAAAAGTTATAACTTAATACCTGTTCCGTTTCTGAGATATAGCATCTATGCCATTTTGACAACCTGTATACACTTAAACTCATTTAGTTTAACTAAACATGCCCCTCAACATGCCCTGGAAGTTTCAACTTAATACCCTTAGTATTCCTGAGATACTGGAGATACGCCTTTTCGACAACCTGAAATGTACATGGTGTTATTTTTTATTCCGTTTAATATCCCAACAGCATGCGTTAAAAGTTACAATGTTCTTGGGGTATTACACATATGCCTTTTTGACAGTCTGTATACACAAAGTATTTTTGATTATATTTTACATCCCTATCAACTTTCCCTGAAATTTTCAACTTTATACCCCATTCCGTTCCTGAGATATATGTCATTATTACAACAAGGACGCACTTAAGCTTATCATGGTTGTTCTCTTGCGGGCAACATAGTAAAGAAGTACACCTAGCCCCGAATAACCAAAAATTCAAAAACCCCGTTTTGAAAACAAAAGTGTCAAATCGCCATTTGAAGCTCAGTCAGGAATGGTAATATTTAGGTTTTTATGCTTTCGTTATTGATAAGGATCGCTATTTACTGACCATTCATTGCTAGGAAAAATTTGATTTTTTTTTAATCCAACCAAATCATATAGAAACAAAGTTTATGGGAAAATGGAAAGGCGCCATTTAGTCACAAGTTAAAATTCATTTGGCCCTTTTAAGGGTCAAAACCTATTGGCAGGCAGCCAACCATGGGCCAACACAATTGTTTTCTATGGGTTATCCCTACTCTGCTCTCATCTAGTTTCCTCATAATTAATTTGTAGTCCCCCACTTCCAGCGGAGCATGACCCACCCCTCCTGTGGGTACTCATGAGATTAATAAGTGAAATGCTGTTTACACTACCCAAATAAACTCTCATGGCCATTACAACGAAAAAATATATATTACATATAACATAATACACAAAGAAGCTTATTATTAACATGGTTAGATTAGCATACACGCCTGGGGCATCAATTGTATGTGTGTGTGTGTGGGGGGGGGGGGCAATTTCCTTATCATATTTCACATACACAAAGATGTCTCTTAAATTGTTCGCTTTTTCGTTTTATTTTCCTCTAGCAGAATGGAACAGGTGATCCCTTGAGATACTGAAGGGTATGACTGCATGCCGACTGATTTACAAGATCGCCACCAGAAAATTGCCTAGGGGAAGGAGTACTTTAGGAGTTTGGTTTTTACCAGAATTCAAATATGTTTTTTTTTCGATTTTTCTCTTTTGATTCTTGTTTCTGGGGTTTAAGGCATCCACCTTTGACCCCTATTCGGGGGCAGTATGAAGTTAATCAGCCTTGATCAGTCTATAGTCCCTTGTCAATTGTGCGCTTTCAACCCGTTTCAATTTAATTTGGAGCAATTTCCGTTGAACTTTCTAGCAGGACAATTTACTGTAACTGGCACGTTTCTCAGTTTGTAGTAGTTTCAAAATTGCCATCGTTATCTCTGATTTTAGATTGAAGATAAAGAAAAGAACAGTTTTGCTCCCTTCCTTGCTCACTTTTAGGTATTATAGATGCATAGCAAGTATAAATTTATAGGTGTATATTTGCGCTTATAATCTTGTTATATATATATATATATATATATATATATATATATATATATATATATATATATATATATATATATATATATATATATATATATATTATATATATATATATATATATATATATATATATATATATATATATATATATATATATATATATATATATATATATATATATATATATATATTATATATATATATTGGGGTAAAAGGGCGTGAGGGAGGGGGGTTGGTTGCCATTCGATCACTTTTGACTCTGAAAAAGAGAACTGAAACTTTCAATTTCTAGTCGTTTGAGTCCTCTCCAAAGCTTATATGACCACCTCTTATATGCCCCCTGGTCATAAGTTACAATCCCTTTCCCGGCTCTGGGAGGTTATGTTTACCCCGAAGTTTTTGTTATCTGATCGTTGGACTATTTCGAGAAAATAACTATCTCAAAATTTTGATCGGATGTATTTGGGAAAAAGAGAGTCGGTGGGGGGGGGATGTAGATGCCCTCTGATCACTTTTGACTCTTAAGAAAGAAAGTAAACTTTCAGTTTTCAATTAAATGAGCCCCCTCTGAAGTTTACACGACCACCCCTTCCATAAGAACCTTATATGCCCCCGCGGCATAACTTACAAAACTTATCCCCGGGCTCTGGGGGGTTGTGTCAACCCCGAAGCTTTTGTATCCGATATTTGAACTATTTTTAACAAAATGGCTATCTCAAAATTTCTATCGGATGCGTTTTAGGTGTAGGGGGGGGGCTAGTTGCCCTCCAGTCTCTGTTGACTTTTAAAAAGTGAACTAGAACTTGAATATCCAATCAAATGAGCCCCCTCTGAAGTTTATTCGAGCACCTTCTCCATAAGAACGATATATGTCCTCATGACATAACTTACAGTGACCCCGGAATCTGGGGGGTTGTGTCGACTTCGGAGTTTTGATAGCTGGTCTTTGAACTATATTTAACAAAATGGCTATCACACAATTTTTATTCGATGTATATGGGGAAAAGGGAGTGGGAGGGGGCTAGTTGCCCTCCGATCACTTTTGACTCTTAAAAAGAGCACTAAAACTCCTAATTTTCAATTGAATGAGCCCCCTCCGAAGTTTCTACCGATGATCGGATGCATTTTGGAAAAAAGGGGCCTTGGGGGTTACGCTAGTTTCCCTTCCGTCAGTTTTGACTCTTAAAACGGACACTAGAAATTCTGATTTACAATCGAACGAGCCCCTCTCCGAAGTTTATATGACCATCTCTTCCATAAGAGCTTTATGCGCCCCCAGGGCATAAGTTACAACCCTTCCCCTGGGATCTGGGGGGATTTTGACCCCGAAGTTTTTGTTGTCTGATCGTTCGAGTGTTAAAAAAAACTGGCCATCTTAAAATTTTGATCCGATGCATTTGAGGAAAAGAGGGTGTACGGGGTAGTTACCCTTCGATGACTTTTGATTCTTATAATGGTAACTAGAACTTTGAATTTCCAATTAAAGGAGCCACCTCTGAATTTTACAAGACCACCTATTACATAAAACGTTGTATACCCCCTGGGTATAACTTAAAACACTTGTCCCTGGTCTCTAGGGGGTTGTGTCGACCCAGGGGTTTTTGTTATCCGATGTTTGGACTATTTTTAACAAAATGACTATCTCAATTCTCATTGGATGGGTTTAGGGAAAAAGGGTGCTCAATGGAATGAGCCCCCTGCGAAGTTTTTACGACCGTCTCTTCAAAAAAAAAACTTTTATGTCCCCAAGGCATAAGTTACAACCCTTCCCCTGGGCTTTGGGGGGGGGGTGTATGTTGACCCCAAAGTTTTTGTTATCTGATCATTGGACTATTTAGATAAAAAATTGGCTGTCTCAAAATTTTGATCGGATGCATTTGGGGAAAAGAGGGTGTGTGAGGTAGAAACTCTCCGATGACTTTTGATTCTTAAAAAGGTAACTAGAACTTTCAATTTCCAATCAAATGAGCCACCTCTGAAGTTTATACGACCACCTATTACATAGAAAACCTTATATGAACCCCGGGGCATAAATTAAAACACTTGCCCCTGGGCTCTGGGGGGTTTGTCGACCCCGGGGTTTTTGTTATCTAATGTTTGGACTATTTTTAACAAAACGACTGTCTCAAAATTTTTATTGAATGGGTTTGGGGAAAAAAGGGCGTGGAGGGGCTAGCTGCCCTCCGATCTCTTTTGTCCCTTAAAAAGTGAACTTGAACTTCCAATTTCCAATCAAATGAGCCCCCTCTGAAGTTAATACGAACTTCTCTTCCATAAGAACCATATATGCACCCAGGGCATAACTTACAACTCCAGCCCCTGGGCCTTGGGCGGTTGCGAGACCCTGGAGTTTTGTTATCTGATCTTTGAACTATTTTTATCAAAATGGCTATCTCAAATTTTATCGGATGCATTTGGGGAAAAAGGGTGTAGGAGGGGGGGCCTAGTTGCCCTTCTATCATTTTTAACTCTTAAAAAGGGCACTAGAACTTCCAGTTTCCAATCGAATGAGCCCCCACAAAAGTTTATACGACCACCTCTTCCACATGAAGTCATTGGAGGGCCGTTCATCTGGTCAGGTGCCACATCTTTTTTGGTCTATTTATTTCTGATTTTTTACCCAGTTTTTTTTCTTAAATTTGGCGCTCGCCATTATCAGGCGCAGCGTAGTAGCCTATGGAGGTCTTTCTCATTAGAAATTGAATTCTCGATCGTTACTAATTTTGGAAGGTATATGTGGCTACGTGGATTTCTACATTATCTAGAAAAACTGTCAGATTTAGTTTTTAATTTAATTATATCTTATATTGTTATTTAATTGTATATAATTTTAATTTTATTTGAATTTCATATATCAAATAAATTTCATTTTAATTACATTTAAAATTTAATTAATATTGTTTAATTTTTTAAATTTGGATTTTATTCAATTTTACACATTTAATTTTTGCTTTCCTTCGTACTTTAATCCTCCGCTTTCTCAGGCGATCAATGAAAATATCAACTCTTTTCTTCCGACAGTTGAAATAGGTTTTTAAAATTCTATTTTCATTTTTAAAGGCAGGGTTCATGAGATCTTTTTCCCCAGGAATGTCCTCACAGCATCTTAGGTTGACAAATCCTTTAAGTAGCCGGTTCTTAATTGCCATGGAGATTTTTGAAGAAAATTTAAATTGATTTTTGAATTAAAAGAAGATAGAGAAACGAATATCACGCAAATACAATTTTTGACGTCATTATAGGTTACGACATATATGAGGCAGCAGCAAATAAATTCAAATTAATTTAGAATTAGGTCAACTTATTCATGGGAAAATTTTTGGGCAAATAAATTTAAATCTTATTTCTAATATACAGAAGAAATGGGGCAATGAATGTCATACAAGTACCGTCATGGGTGCCGTTATAGTCTAAGACATGCATGGGGCAGGGGCAAATAATTTCAAATTTATTTTGAAATCAAGTATTTTTATTTCTAGACAAATTTATGTGCTGATAAATTTAAACTTACCTTGAATTTAAAAATGAAAAAAAAACAACATAAAATTCGTTGTCAAAATGGACTTCAAAATTAGAGTAAATTTTTTTACCGATAATCTATGGCTATAAGAGAAAAGGAGGGGCGTAAGACGCATGATGCTTTGCACAACACAGATACTAAATTGATCTAAGTTGTAAATGCCTAAATTAAAAAATTCAGTGAGTTCACGGGGAAAACGTTAAAAAGATCATGTTTTGTAAAGCCCACAAGTTTCACTTAAGTTCATAGAAACTCGAGAGAAAAAAAATTCTACTTTTAGTTCATTTGTAAGATTTGAATCTAAGTTACCATGGCCACAAGCTAGATTTCTTACCATTGTGCAATCAAATCTCGTATAATAATGTTTGTTTTTTAGCCTTTAATGAGCCCAATCGTCCGTTTATGTTGTTTTATTTATAAAAAGTTTATTTATCACTGTCACCGGATGTGCATATACTGATAAAACTTAGAAGCAATTGAAAATCCAGAAGGAGACGCGGATATTTCGTTATTAGTGCCGTTATAATCTAGGACACTGGTCGCCAAAATCTTAAGTTTCTCATTAACCTTGCAGCTCATAAACCTTAGTGTGAGCTACCCAACAAAATAGGAAACTGATACAAGTCTTTATTTAAATCATACAGTTCTTTATTAGCTTTAAACATACATTTGTAATTTGTCTTAACAAATAAGCAGAACATTAAAAAAAAAAAAAAACATAGTTCAATGTGAGGAGTGGCACTTTGTTTTGTCATTGGCGGACTTTTTTAATATTAGGCTCATATGTTAAAGCGGCCATTCGACTGCAGTTGTTCAAATATTCGTCAGTCAACCGGTTCTTTTACTTGTTTTTAATAAATTTCATAATGAAAAACGAAATATTAACACAGATATGTTGAGCTGATTATTGCCTTCGTAATCCAGAGCTGAACCAAAATTAGGTGCTTTTATTTTCATAATTTTTTTCTTAACTTCTCGAAAGTCAATTTTAATATTAATTTTTTAATTTTCGTAATCTTTTTTCAATGATCTTCACAGTTTATTTTCACAGGCCGAATATTTTCACTGCTTGAAGCGAGTCATTTTAATGAAAAATCACTTTAAAAATCATTCAGTTCTATCTCCACTGCAGAATTGTCTTCTTGAAAATGCTCCATAACGCAAGTAGAGACAGAATCAATCTCTGCAAAAAAAAGATATGCTGAACTGTGCAACAATCGAAATGTTTTTGAAGTTTTTAATGCGTTTATTTAATTGATTTTTCAAGTCTGAATGATTTGCAATTTTTTCTTTGTTGTTATGAAGAGGGTGTGAAGTTCCATACTCTCAAGGGTCTACTTCAAACAAGGAAATTGTTTGATTTCACCCTGGATAAGATTTTTTTTTCCTAGAGCTTCGGCTTTTTTGTGAATGAGACTACCATTGAAATACTCACACCAATATTTTTATATTTGTCTTGAAGCTGCAGGTTAAGGGAATTAGCTTTTTGGTTACATCTACAAGAAAAGCAGTAACTCATAACCACTTGAATCTTTTAGCTCAACAGCTTTTATACAGGAATGTTTTCAGACTCGATGAACTTTTTAAAAGCAGAATTTATGTCCTGTCCTTCCGTATATCATGACCACAGTTCATATATTATCCAGTATGATCATTCTCTATCTCATCCATTATAAAAACCCGGACCGGGGTGCGAGTGCTCCGGGGAACGTTTTGGCAGATATAAACATGTTAGACATGCTAGACAGGTTAGTCTGTTTCCGACTGTTTCCATCAAAGTGCATTGAAACAAACGGAAATAAAGCTAATGCAGAAACAGGCTAAACAAGCTAAGGCAGAAATAAGTGGGAGGAGCTTTTTGTTCACGAAGACCAGAAGTGATCTGCGATAAGCTTACTGGTATATTCTGTCTACTGTGATCATGACTGTGTTACAAATTCACCTAGGTAATATATAAATTCTACGAAAGTAGAAAGTGACTCCTTGAAACGTTGCAAAGCCCTGTCTCTGCTAAGCCAACGAGCTTCTGTATGTAGCAACACATGACCGTACTAGTATTGTGATTCTTCAGTCAGAGTCCTAAAGAATCGTTTCTGAAGTGCACGAGCTCTTAACTTATTTATGACTTTAACAAATGTCTCCCTCACATTCCTTATACTCAAAACTTGCCAAATCGTAAGACAGACTGCGGATGTGCTATGGTAAGACTGCGGCTGTAATATGCAACGGGAAGATAGAAATTTTGGAAATCTGTTATCTTTATGACACAAGACAATGATTCTTCTGTCGTCAGTTACTATAACGGGAGCTCCATCCGGATGCCACGCCCGCCAACTTTGGCACAACTTTCACCAGTTCTTCTTTTACTTGGAATACATCAAAAATAATCTTAAAAATTGGCCTACTGAACTGTATCAATCATATAGGTTGATTCGTCAAGTTGCAGGGTAAAAGAGCTGCAATGATCTACGTCTGCAGCGAAACTGCATCATAACTAATTAATTCAACTCTTCTCATAGCTGTATTTAAGAACGGTTGGAGAGACTGTATAGCAGACTTTTGTAGACATTATCAATTGTTAAATAATATATTCGCCATCTTGATAAGGTTTTTATTTTCGGTAATGATATTTACCGAAATAAATAGTAATTTTGAATAATTTTGTAAAAAATAATAGAATAATTTGTACGGTTCTTTTTTCATTTCATGTTTCGGTAAACACGAAAATATAAAATATTTCGCAGCTGCTGCTTTGTTGCTGTTTAATTTTCAGGTAAATTGAGATTACTGAGCATTTAATTGAAACTTTAGTTGTGCTACCTTTTCTTTCTTTAGGCACGAATTCTGATTTACATGCTTTCCAACACTAGAGCGACTGGGTTTATAATGATATTCAACACTTCCTTTCTTCCCAATTGGTGAATTTGCATTACAATGGAAGCACAAACATTTGTCCATTACCTAGGTAAAAAAAATTTAGCTAGTATCCCATTCAACGTGAAAAATGGAAATATATTTTTGCCGGAACTAGTGGCGTCCACTGGAACCAGTTTGTTGTAATACGCTGTAAAGATATCTTAGGAAGGTTCTTGACTGCTACTGAAACACAAGATATATAAAATAGCCTCACTTCTAAATGAACAGATACCTACTGAATGGCAGATGCTTGGATTAAACTAGTTCTGTTTTTTCGGGGTCATTGGTTGGAGATGAGTAACGTAAATAAGATTAGTTACGTCAAGCATTGTGTACAAAAATACTCCGTGAGCTACCAAAAAGTTCCCTGCGAGTCACCAGTAGCTTGCAATCGAAGGTTTGGCAATCTATGGTCATACTAGGCAGGAAGGGGTAGTTTCAAAGCAATATTTAGATTTTTGAAGAAGGGTTGGGTGATATGTATAGAATACTTGATACAAAATGATATCAGAGTTTTCATTTACAAGGTAATGTAGAAAATGAAAACGCTTATTCAGTTTTAGACCAGGAAAGACGTAAAAGGAGAGTTTCAAATAGCTCTTTAGACTCTTTAAATTTATGAAACAGGGAAAATAGCTATAATTAATGCTTCTTTCCGGAACCGTGGAGAGAATAATATTTATTATTCACAGCTGATCTCTATTTGAGCATTTGCAAAATACAGCTGCAAAGGTGTCAAATCCTGATTAAACTTTTGAGAATTGTTTTGGTGAACCCATTATTATTCTGGAGCAGCCATTATAGTACAATATTTTGAAAGCAGATAAATCCCTGGTTCAACTGGTCCTTTTGTATTTGGATTAGAGTTCATCAATCATTCCCTTGTCCAGTCTTATTGATATTACTTCTTCTGCTAAAGAACATGCAACAGCATTCAGAAACTTGATTCACCTAGTACTATCAATCATCTGAGTGGAATATCAGTCTTCGAAAATGTAAATGGACATGGATGGGTGCCAACAGATGTTAACACTACTTTTTATGTAAGAACGTATGGTCATCTGCAGGAGGGTGGGAGCAAAGGGAGAATGATCGCCAAATATTGGTTTCGACGAACTCAATGCTGCAAGAACTTTCTGGTAATAGTAGTCTCAGGAGAGTCAGCAAAACTGGATGACGAGCAATAAATTTGCAGTGCCTACCCTGCACCAGCTTTTCCCCATGCAAAGCTAGGAGTTCCACAAATGAGCAAGTGGGTGCGTGGGGTGAGCAGTCATGATAAAAAAAATCGCTGTAAGCTCTTAAGCTTATAGCTTAAGCTTAATATGTGACTGAAAATGACAATTTTCTTTGAAATGATTTGGTAACAGACAATAAAGACAAATGCAGACAATTACAGCAGTCTTCGGTATTTCACCATTTTGTTGCGGCTAGTGGTATTCTTCCCTGGCAAACCCCGTAAGTGTGGTTTATTAATCTTAAAAAAAAACCAAAAAAAAACAAACAAAGTCACTCTGGTGGAAAGAGAGACGGAAGTTGAAACTTCAAATTTTTTTTGCTTCGTAGTTTACGTAATCTCTATTTCCAAAACTGGTCCAAATATACTTATTTCAGATATGTCCCTATAATTGTAGAATTCAGAAAAACTAGCACTTTGCCGAATTTATTGAGAAAAAAAAACAAAGTTTTTCCAATAAAAGACAAGAAAGAAGTTGAGATTTTATTAGCTAGTCTAAAACACGAATAAAAATTACTGCTTCACAGTCTACGAAACACATTTTTGAAAATCTTTTTCAAATAAACTGACTAGTTATATTTGCCTATATCTGTAGAATTCTTAAAAATTAGCGCTTTATCGAAAACACAAAACCGACGCAACGCAACAGTCTTAGGAGCGAAAAATCTTAAGTAGCCCGCAGAAATTAAAATACTAATTTAGAAAGCTCTTAATAGACTTTTATAGCCCATAAATTAATAAAATTTTAGTATACAGCTTTAGTTCTCTAAAAAAAAATTCAAGACAGTTCTGTTTTCAGTAAAGTGCTAGTTTTCATATATTTTTATAGCTTTGTTAGATTACATCGTTGTATTTTTTCTGCCACGATGCTGAAAAGAATTAACTTGCCCTAAGAAAGTATATTTTCGTTATTTTTTTTTCTTGTAATTCAATATTTTAAGAAAACTGCCCTTTAAACTCACACTGTTATGAAGAACACAACTTTAAAACAACAAAAATTCTCCTTATTTGGAGGAGGGGGCACTGCCCAGGCCCCAAATTATGGGCTTGTGTGTGATATCAAAACTGGTTACTAATTCATGCACGCTTTACTGGGATTAGGGAAGTAAAACTCTAGTTCCGAGAATTTAGCTTAGTTGATCATTTCGATACTCCTAAGGTGTTTCAGTAACCCGCGAGGGATGGAGAAAAAGAAGTATTTCAAGTTGTTTTTCAAAATTCTTAAAATGTCTTTTCATAATTTACTATTACCGTTAGGATTTCACATAGTTAGTATTTATCATTATTTCCGAAAACAAATTTGTATTTAAGTACAATTTTTTTTTACTAGGCATTTTCATTTCAAAGCTGTTTTTCAAATCTTCACTTACTAAGAGGACAGGGAAGAGGAGTATTCCAGAAGGGGATTTTCACCACCCAATTACGGATTTTTGGCTTTGGAGGTTCTGGGTACCCGGCTGACTGACCGTATTTCAAACAATAGGCTATACGAAAAATGTGGTTCAATACCGCTCTCTAGGGCTATAATGAAAGAAAGGTTGGGGTGGCTAGGGCACACTGTGCGGATGAAGGATGACAGATTGCCGAAGATTGTTCTTTTCGGCCAACCATCTAGGGCTAAACGGAAAGCAGGTCGTCCCCGTCTGGGGTGGGAGGACGTCATAAAGAAAGATTTAAAGGAAATGGGAACTTCGTGGGCGGATGTAAAAAGGGAGGCTTTGAATAGAATGGGGTGGAGGAGGAGCGTGCGTAGCTGTGTTGGCCTCAGGCGGCTTGGTGCTGTGGTGAGTTGTTAGTAGTAGTAGTAGTAGTTTGGTGCAATATACCACTTTTTGGGGATGTCAATTTTATACTATGCAAATAGATGCAAGTATTAGCTTCCAAAGAAGCTCTTAGACAACTTATTATGATGTTTTACTGTCCCGCTAGTGCTGGAGAAATAAAAAGGATAAAAAAGACATTAGCGTTTCAAGCTCTTCTTTGAAATTTAAGAAAAATTGTTTCCGCAATTGGTTCTTACTGTTAAGAGTAACAAACATAACTGTTGCTGCTTAAAAATCAAATTTAAAAGAAATTTTCATTATTTAGGTAGGTCTATTTAGGTAGGTCCTATTTCGGTAGTGTATTTTTAGGCAGATTTAAAAATATGTATTTTTGGTTTTCACCCACTAAGGGGGGCTTGGAGGGGGAATATACAAGGAACCTCTAATAGTATACTAGACGAAACGTCTAGTTAAGGATTTCCAACCATAAAAATTATAATCGTATCCTTTTATGCTTCCCAGCCTTTAAAACCCTGAAAAGGCACCGAAAGTGCCATTTCTGGTGGTGGCTTAATTTTGTCAAAATCCGGGGGGGGGGGGGCAAATCTTGATCCAAGTTTTTCAAATCAAGTGAAAATGATCGTGAAAATTGAAAAAATGAGCCATATCGTACGATACAACTAAAGATATACTAAAGAAAACTGATCCATTTCTGAGGATACTTATTATGCAGGCTTATCTTAGTTTCGACAACATTATTGAAGAAACTAAATTTCAGCTGGGAGGACTGGGATCTGGGGTGGGGAAAACCGAGGTCTGGGAGGGACAGTTGCCCCCCTACCCGATAGTAAATTATGCCTCTGATTTCTGGTCCTTGTGACACTTTAAGATAGTGTTATCAAGACGAATTTACAAAAAGAACGTGGATATAACCAAAAGCTTTGAAATAATCCATTAAAGATGCCTCTGCGATTTTCCAGTAGTTTGCTAGTCAGCAGATGGTATACGGTGGGGGTGGGTTTACTAGCCTTGATAGAAAAAAAAGAAGAAAGGAGACAAATAGGTGCTACCCATGCTAAAAAAAAAAAAAAATTCTTGTTGTTCAAGACGGGGGAGTGTAATTCTTCTAAAGAACATTTCCGGGAATGGTGATTTCAGCGGTGCAATTTTAATTCAGGGTTTCTACCATTTTTAAGGGGTTTCAAGGTTTTGTTTTAAATTACCTCGAATTCGTATTCGCAACAGACTTTTACTAAGAGGATTAACCGAAATAATAAACTTTAACTGTTTCAGAATCAGCTTCAAATGGCATTTTTTTTTTCTTTTTTTTTTTTTTTTAAACAAAATACATTTTTAAACTTTCGGTTGCAGTTGCATTGGACCGTGGTACTATGTGCAGCTATCACTGTGATAGGACGGTGATAGGAAAATCCAAGATTCACCGATCTTCGTGCTTCTGCAGTGTCTTATGTTGTCTTTCAACCGCCTCTTTTCATCACAAAGGAACGATTAGATTTAACAGCCACCCATATTTTTTATCACATCCTTCATTTTGTCAACTGGCTCTTGTGTATATGGATAAGAGCTTATCGATCATTCCCATGTCCAAGCTTGTTGATATTAGCTCTTCTGCTAAAGAATATGCAAAGGGAGTCAGATATTTGTATCACCTGATACTATAAATCATCCCAGTGGAATATCAGTCTCCGAGAATATGTAAGTGGACATGGATAAGAGCCAATCTTTATTAACGTAATCCCATAGAGGATAAGAGAAATACTCTCGTACACTTCTGTTTTAAGAAGTGTGCTTTAATTACAGTGGTTTACTTCCGAGATGTCAATGGTCAGATTTTTTTTCGAGCCAATCACATATTCATTAAGTATATGCCAGAAATTAAAGCCATATTACCTGTTTGCAGCCTAGTTGTATTATCCTGTTTATCCTATTTCGAAGCTAAAGCCAGTAAAAGGAAGGCAAAACGTACTTTTCTTTTAAATGCACGAATATTTGTATATTTTATATAAGTATTTAACCGTTTTTTTTTTTCTGGTGCAATTCTTTTATGCGTAAAAATATAGACAGCTTCAGTGACGGGAAAAGCCTTCAAAAAAGTCTACAGGACTACGGTTTCTAAAATGGTATTTTGCCACAAAAGTGTCATGATTTTTGGGGGGAATATTAAAGAATTTTACCGTTCTATACATTTTTTTTGTCATCCGGGGGAAGGAATGCCCTGTTTGACAGCCCCCCTGCAGGTGCAAACGGACTTACCCGTATAATTATATCTCTACACAGGAGTGAGTTAATTGGATACCAGAAACCATACAGAAACTGCGAAATCTCACCCAAGTGAGAAGGGACGGAAAATCTGAGCTTTCTATTTTCTTAAAAAGCTATTTTTGAGCACCATTCTAGGAAAAGAGATTTTGGAACAAGCTTGGGAGCAAATGGTTATAACCATTATTGTGCTTATACTGTTGAAACCATCATGTAAATCTGTTAAAACTCGCTAGGCAACTTTGACGTATCTATTATAAATTTTAGAAGTGAATAAAATATGTTGTTCAAATTTTGTCTTACTTTTTCGGAGTATCAACGAGGCGGGTACTTTCAAGCTCTGCATACTCTAGAGTGATGCTTATGTCCCTACAACACTGATTAGGACCAGTATATTATTTCTTAGAAGAAACTTGTATATAGGGGAGAATAATTTGAAAAGAAAAAACTGTACGAATTTCCATTCGACAATTTAAATTGGATCTTATTTTATTTTTCGAAATCTTATTCATAGATTTTCGTGATGTGGAGGAATTATTGGACAAGTAAATTCTTAGAACCAGCTGTCTTTCTATTCATAAATAGAATGAGAATGTGTTAGTATAGTCTATAAAATTACTGTGAATAAGTTTTCGCAATTTTCTTAAAATATGACATTAGTTGTAGGCCTACTTAGTGGACGGAACTTTAAATAGTGACACATGTGCAAAGAAGAGCTGCATGTTGCCTTGAATGTCAGCGTATGGCTCTTCATTATAGTGTAAACAATTTTTTGTTTGGCTCTAAAACCATCTATATAGTGTATTTGCGGGGAATTCATGTCACAACTTTATTCAAAAGAACCCTGTAGCCAAAGCACAAAGAGGACTTGTTTAGAATTATGGTGACAATTCTTTCTTTATGACAGCGTCTAGCAAAATCTCTGAAGTGACAATGGCATGCATAGAATGATTTCAGTTTTCACAAATAATAGTTTTTGAACTTGACGATAGAAAGCGTTTTGGCGCCCTAAAATAGGTTGAAAACAAAGAATTGGAGAAAGTGTTCTCTGAATGTCCATGTCAAAAGCTAGCAGAACTAAAAAAAAGATAATTTAAGCAAATGAGTCGATAGTTTCAAAACGTTTAAAGCGCTAAAAATGGCGCAAAAGAAAGGAAATCAGGTTCTTCAATTTACTCAATCTTTTTAAACAATCCACTTAAATAGCGACAACTTATTGAAGGTCCTAAGTAACAAGTAAAACTTTCAATTAAGACACTGAAAAATAAACAAAAAAGCTTGGAAATTTCTGTTTAGTTTTTTCAGATGTGAGTTCTTTCGTTTTCCTTTTTCTTCACTGTGGAGCGTCTTTTATCTTTCCGTGATATCTTCTTGCATGTTTCAGCATTTTGGTCTGGTTTTTATTTTCTTTTCTGTCTTTCCATTGATAAAGCTTTCCAGACATAAACCCGAAATTGCTTTACTTTTTTTGCTGTCTTAATCAACAATTTTACCCGTTACCTACACATTTGTATTTTATGTATTATTGGGTAAATTCAACTATCATATCTTACAGCAAAGAGGCGGTTACCGATAATTGCTAGGAGCTGAAGGAAAATGGTGAGTTTTTCCAATACTGAATGCAATTGAATTTGTATTAGGTCATATGTTATCACCTAAATTGACTCTTTTATAACAAACCATAGCCCCCTTAATCACTTTCCAGCCAAGCATTAAAGAAGAACCAGGTCATTCCTTCCGGGCCTGTCTCCGAACAGCGTAATTGATTGCTAGTTTTTTTTTTGTGTGTGGCGCAATATATTTTTTGCTATAAAAAAGTACCTTTTTTATTTATTTGTAACCCACAAATGAACATAGAAAAAGACACTGAGGAGTAACAAAAAGAAAAAAAAAATTAACACGACAATATCATAATGAACATATCGTACATTACCATAATCATAATCAATATCATAATGAAATCGTATTAACATTTCATAGCAGACCAACAATATCATAATCGACATGACACACACAAAAACAAAAAAAGCACATCACACAACAATAAACAACAATATAACTGCTAAGGGCAAAAACTCCTTAAACAGTATTATACTGTATTGGAAAAAGCCAGCTAGGGGTCAGTAATAGAAATAACACTATTAGAATTGCAAAGATAATGGATACGACACTGGCTAGTTGAGCTCAAACATCGATAACACCATAGCGGGATACAATATTTATATTTTTAAAGCGGCCGGGTAAATACATCAGATATTTGCAATATCTAAAGTAACCTCTTCTAAACCTCCACGAATCCATTTTTTCTGTCCAAATGAACCTTCTCCAACTAGTCTATGACTGCTGGTTCAAGACGATCAGCTATGGGATATTATAGAACAAAAAAGGAGGTCCATACGGCTACTCATTCAAGAATGGGATTTTTATGTTTGTTCAAGGCGGGACACTTTATATCTTCAGTTCAGGGTATTCGACAATGATGATTTCAATAGAATACTTTTTGTTTCGATTAGGGATGGGTTTTAAGAGATCTTAGCGTGACCGAATCCATGGGATTCTACCAAATATGAGCTCCCTCCCCCAAGAATTTTTTGTCAGGATCGTACAAAAGTAACAAAAGTACATGTAATACATGTCCGAGGGAGGGCTTTTTGTGTTTGCCCCTCCCCCTCAACGCAAACTTTGGATACGACCCTGTATTTTATACTATTTATCGAAATGTATGAAAAGTATCTCTTATAAACACAAATTACTGTGCAGTTGCACTTGTATGAAAATTACCATTTTCAAAATTAATTAAAAAAAAACTTTCCGAAAAATAAGTTTTTCAAAGAAAAGTAAAGGCCATTTTAAATTTCAGCTAAGGAGATACAAATACCTGTTAAAATTCAAACTCAAAACGACCAGAAATTACTATTAAAGAATAAATGAAACCCAAAACGAACAGAAATTAAATAAACAATCATAGCAAAAAACATACAACATGTAATAATATAAATGAATAAATAGATCTTAAAGCGAGTAATGCTTAGATTGAATAAGAAAATCAAGCTTAAAACGAAAAAAATATTTTGCTATTAAAGTATAAATGAAACTTAAAACGAACAGAAATTAAACAAACAATCAATGCGAACAAACATACAATATATATTAATGTAAATGAATAAATAAATCTTAAAACGAGTGAAACTTAAATTGAATATGCAAGTCAAGTTTGAATCGAATAAAAATAACTACAAACAAGAGTTTGGGTATCGCCTCACTGCAAAAGCCTAAAACCTACTGCGTCATTGGCGCCTTACTGAAAACTATATGAGTCTTGAACAGTCTTGGAAAGTATAAACAAAATCAAATTGAATATTAGATATATTTTGATATTAACTGTGGAAAGATCCATCAGTTCAAGATTTTTTTTTTCACTGTAATTTTTATTTTCATTTTCAATGCTGTAAGAACTGGAAAAGAATAAATTTGTAATATACGAGTAATTCGTTTTCAGTGAAGTGCCAATGACGCAGAAGGCTTTAGGTTTTTACAGTTAAAGAAGGGGGCAGTATCCAAATTTAGTTTGTAGTGAAACTATATTTCTCTTGGCCTATCTTGGAAAGAACTAATAAATTAAACTGAATATTTGATGTATAATGATATTAATTGCTGAAAGCTCATCAGTTCAAAATTTTACTGTAATTTTAATATTTATTTTCAATATTAAGTACAAAATAAAACTTTTGTAATATAATTCGTTTTCAGTAAAGCGCCAATGACGCAGTATGTTTTAGGCTTTTACAGTGAGGCGATACCCAAACTCTTGTTTGTAGTTATTTTTATTCGATTCAAACTTGATTTGCATATTCAATTTAAGTTTCGCTCGTTTTAAGACTTACTTATTCATTTACATTAATATATATTGTATGTTTGTTCGCATTGATTGTTTATTTAATTTCTGTTCGGTTTAAGTTTCATTTATACTTTAACAGCAAAATTTTTTTTTGTTTTAAGCTTGCTTTTCTTATTCAATCTAAGCATTACTCGCTTTAAGATCTATTTATTCATTTATATTATTACTTGTTGTATGTTTTTTGCTATGATTGTTTATTTAATTTCTGTCCGTTTTGGGTTTCATTTATTCTGTAATAGTAATTTCTGGTCGTTTTGAGTTTGAATTTTAACAGGTATTTGTATCTCCTGAGCTTAAGTTTAAAATGGCCTTTACTTTTCTTTGAAAAACTTATTTTTCGGAAAGTTTCTTTTAATTAATTTTTGTTCGTTTTTGATTGCAAAAAGTTTCAAGTTTTTTTGGCATAGGGGGGGGGGTTGCTTACTGTCCGATTATTCTTGACTTAAAAAAAACGGATCTAGAACTTTCAATTTAAATCGAATGAGGCTTTTTTCAAAGTCTATACGATTACCTCTTTGATAAAAACCTTATATATGAACAATAGACAGCTTGCATAACTTGTGGACAGCGATTGACAACAATGAATGGATTGAAAAAATAGCTCCAATAAGGGAGTATAGACCATTTCACTTGCTGACACAAAGGGATCACGACTGTTTGGAATTGACCTTAATAGGATTTTGTGTGCCAAAACAATTTTGCATCTATCACAGAGTATATATTTTAATTTTATTATTGGATAATTAATTATAAGAGATTTACTATGTGTTCTTCCCGTACAAAACTTTACCTTATTAAAGCCTTTGGGTGGGGGGGGCGTACTTGGCATAAAGAAGAAAACTTTAGCGTAGACAGTAGGAGAGGGGGAGGGTGAGGTTGGAGACTCATCCAACACAGATCGGAACTTCACTTATCTCCCCCGTTCCCGATTTAGGAGATTAGACAGACTCATTGGGCTGTAGAATGTTGGACCGTTTGGGTTGTGGAAGACGTTAAAATACTAAAAAGTACTTTATATTTTCAGTTATTGCAGTATTGATTTCGTAGATTGTGGAATGGTGAGTCCCCTGGGACATCATTTGGGTGAGCCTCAACTCATAATATGCAATTTTGATTAATTGTTCCGTGTTATGTGCATATATTTTATTCTATATATGTTATTTTGAGTTATACTTTTATCGCATTGCGTTCATTTTTAAGCCTTGAGATAAAAACTGAAACCTTAGTGTAGACAGTTGTGGGGGGAAGTCTCCCCCCTCACATGCATAATTGAGCAGCCACAGAGAAATTAATACAAATGAAAATAATCTGTCTTTTGAAAATGTCTTTTTTCAAAAAACACCAACAAAATCGTCTAAAGGAACCTGAAGTGCTATCTATGACATTTCTGTTTATTCTTTATTCCCGTTACTTTCAGATGTAAACTTTAGAATATTATCGAATGGGTTTAGTCGTCCCCTCCCTGAATAATTCACATTTGGAAAACCCACCCCTGGGAAATTCCTCCCCATCAAAGAACATTTTCTTTTCCTGCTGATAATTCCCCCGCGTTAAATTCCACCCAGCAGAAATTTATTTATTAATTTACATTAATAACAGCACTAAATTTATTTATTCATTTATATTAATATCTATTGTATGTTTGTTTGCGTTGATTGATTATTTAATGATTGTTTGATTGTTTATATACCCCCGGGGCATAACTTACAACGCCTTCCCCCGGGCCCTGATGGGCTGTGTCGACACCGGAGTTTTTTTGTTATCAGAACTTTGAACTATTTTAAGAAAATGTCTATCTCAGAATTTTTATCTGATGCATTTAGGGCGTGGAGGAAGGGGGGAGGGGCTAGTTGCCCTTCAATCTCTTTTGACTCTTAAAAAGTGAACAAGAACTTTCAATTTCCAATCAAATGAGCCCTCTATAAAGTTTATACGAGTATCCCTTCCATAAGAAATGATGGGAAGGATTCTGAGAATCCTGAAATTACAACCCTTGCCCTGAGGTCTCTGGGAGAGTTGTCACCCTCAAAGACCTAATTTCCAGAATTAAAACTACGTTTAATAAAATGGCTGTCTCAAACTTTTGATTGGATGTGTTTGGGGAAAAAGTGGCGTGAGAGAGGGGTTAGTTGCCGTCAAATCGCTTTTGACTATTAAAAGGGCACTAGCCCTTTGAATTTCCAATGGAATGAGCCTTTTTTGAAGATTCTACGACACTGCCTTCTATAAAAACCTTATATGACCCCAGGATATAACTTAAAACCCTTGCCTTGAGGGCTGTGAGGGAGTGTCCTCCTCAAAAACATATTTTCTATCTGAAAATCAACTACGTTTAACAAAATGGCTATCTGAAAATTTTGGTTGGATGTGTTTTGAGAATAATGGGTGTGGGAGGGGGGGGGGGGGGCTAGTTGCCCTCCAATCACTTTCGACTATTAAAAAGCGCCCTAATCCTTTGAATTTCCAATCGAATGAGCCTTTTTTGAAGTTTCTACGACAACACCTTCTGTAAAAACCTTATATGCCCCCAGGACATAATTTAAACCCTTGCCCTAAGGGTTGTCGGGGAGTGTCCTCCTCAAAAACATATTTTCTATCTGGAAATCAACTACGCTGAACCAAATGGATATCTCAAAATTTTGATTGGATGTGTTTGGGGGAATGATGGGCGTGGGGGGTAGTTGCCCTCCAAGCACTTTCGACAATTAGAAAGGGCCCTAGCCCTTTGAATTTTTAATCGAATGAGCCTTTTTTGAAGTTTCTACGACAACATCTTCTATAAAAACCTTATATGCCCCCAGGGCATAACTTAAAACCCTTGCCCTGAGGGTTGTGGGGGATTGTCCTCCTCAAAAACATATTTTCTATCTGGAAATCAACTACGCTGAACAAAATGGCTATCTCAAAATTTTGATTGGATGTGTTTGGGGGAATGATAGGCGTGGGAGGGGGCTAGTTGCCCTCCAATCACTTTCGACTATTAAAAAGGGCACTAGCCCTTTGAATTTCTAATCGAATGAGCCTTTTTTGAAGTTTCTACGACAACATCTTCTATAAAAACCTTATATGCCCCCAGGGTATAACTTAAAACCCTTACCCTGAGGGTTGTGGGGGATTGTCCTCCTCAAAAACATATTTTCTATCTGGAAATCAACTACGCTGAACAAAATGGCTATCTCAAAATTTTGATTGGATGTGTTTAGGGAAATAATGGGCTTGGGGGGGGCTAGTTGCCCTCCAATCACTTTCGACTATTAAAAAGGGCACTAGCACTTTGAATTTCCAATCGAATGAGCCTGTTTTGAAGTTTCTACGACAACGCTTTCTATAAAAACCTTACATGCCCCAAGGGCATAACTTAAAAACCTTGCCCTGAGGGTTGTGGGGGAGTTTCCTCCTCAAAAATATATTTTCTATCTGGAAATCAACTACGCTGAACAAAATGGCTATCTCAAAACTTTGATTGAATGTGTTTGGGGGAATGATGGGCGTGGGGAGGGGCTAGTTGCCCTCCAATCATTTTCGACTATTAAAAAGGGCACTAGAACTCTCGATTTCCAATCGAATGAGCCCCCTTTGAAGATGCCACGACGACCCCTTCCGTATGAAGTGCCTCTGAAAAAACTTTAAACATTGGAGCCGTATGGCCTTTACTATAGGCAACACTACAGCGTTGCCTTTGATAACAGGCACTTTCAACGTCTAAATGAAAAATCTTTGTCGCTAGAAAGATTCCTTAAAAGCATGTTTATGATAACCATGTGTGAAAACCAAGCTTGTGATAACGATGTATTGTAGTTGGCCCTTTATAACGTTATAGCTTCCTCTGTAACAATAATTTATATGTAATTTAGACTGTCGAGGAAGTCTGACCCCCCCTTTTTTTTTACCACAGAGCTGCGGGAAAGTGATATCTCTTTTTATCTGTATTGTTTACCAGAGAGAAGGGAAGATATTCATAGCAAAGGGAATCAAAGTAACTTTGATCAATTATTTGACACTAGAAGGGACCATTGAAGAAAAAAATTGAAATAGTTGGCCTCTAGTGTCTTGCTTTATAAGCGTGTTTGATCTCAAGATCAGCAGATTGCTGGTCACCATTGACTCATAAAAAATGACAAAAACCATTTTTATGACCACGGTGGCTATGGAAATTGTGCCCATGACCATTGTGTGTTATGACTTCACTTATGAAACCTTTTATGCTTGCACATATAAAGGGAAGGAATGGTGAAGACTATAAAATTGCCTCAAATGTATTTTGGGCGTCGAAATTTTATAGTGAATAATTAAGGTAAATTCATTTTTTAACTCCATTTCCTATATTTCTTTAATTAGTTGATGCAAAAAGGGAACGAACCTGTATTTAGGTTTCTTTCCAACTTTTTTCTTTGTAATTGGTACTGTTATAAGGAGATTCCCATATTAAAGTTTTTAACACAGAGCTATTTTGTAATCTTCAATTTTCAAAGAAATGTGTTGCTTAATGGAAAAAGAAATGTTTTTAAGTTACTTCTTTTGATAGACCTGTTCGTCCTGTTTGCACAAGTTAACAGACCTATTTGTTAATCTTAGACCTGTTTCTTATTTTTTACAGATCATAATGCCTAATAAATAAGATGCTACTAACACACTAATATAGTGTTCATAAAACAAACTGTCTTCGAAAAGGTATAATTAATTTTTGTAATAAATATGTCTGAATCTAGAATAATTTCTGGTAATTTCTACGGGCCAAACAAAACAAGCAGATCAGGCAGGTAGACGAAGAGAGGCCTTGAGACACGCAACTCTCTAAATACTCAATCTATTTAAGCTTATAGGTGTTCCTTATTCAAATTATAAAAAAATTACCCTCCCCTTCCCGAAAAATCCTTTGCACGTGCCTGGAGCTGAGCCTCAGTATAAAAAAGAGAAGAAAGGAAAATCACTGCTCCTTTATCACCACTTTGGAGGGAAAAAAATAGAGTTATCTAATTCGTATCCATAGTAATTACTTTTAAACCCTGCTGCACATTACTGTTTGAAGTTCCTTTTCCATTTAACCACTAATAGGATCTTTTGCCGTCATAAGCGTAAAAAATGTATCATATTTTTCTTTTCTTAGCTTCTCCAAAATTTGAAATGTCAAGGCGTTATTTGACTTTATTCTGGAAGAGGAAGTACTAAATAAAAATCAACCAATATTACAAACAAAAATGCGATACATAAAGTGGAAGTATTTATTAGAAGGCTAAAATAATTATAGTACACAGTCCATTAAAAAACGATACTCGGAGTGGAGTGGGATAGGGAGTGGAGTAGGCGTGTAAAAATATAAGTTGAGTAATGGATTTGAGCCTCTTAGGTGAGAGTTCTTAGGGCATCCCGGGTGGCTCAAAATGAAAATATGAATGATTTTAGAATTTTTCTATGCACAAATGAAACTCCAAGAAAGTTTTTCTTTTTCAAATGAAGTGCTCGCACTTGGAGGCACTAAGTAAAGAATGATCTGGGTTCCATGTATTTTATTTACCTGACCACGGCTTACAGAAGGGTGATAAACTTGGGAGGGGGCTAATTTGATAGGAGTTTGCATACCGTTTTTCAAATGTTCTAACGTTAATATAGTTCTAATGCCCTATTTTAGGAGCCAAAAGCGTTTGTATTAAAGTAGGGTCCAATTTTTCGCAAAAAAACTGCATTTTTGGGTGTCCTTTCCATATTATTATCTACGAGATATCAGGATATCATGCTAAGATCTAAGAAGGTCTTTTCTTGTGGTTGAAATATGTAAATGTTTTCCTTATACATAATTCAAATGTTATAAATATTCTTTAAGGAAAGAACTAAAAAGTTGAAGAGTGGACGGTCACAGGAATAATAGAAACACACCTCACAGGAAATGACGAAGAAGATATCATGGTTGACAGTGTATGGGTAACTAGTAAACGCAAATGTAAAGACACGCTTAAGAAAAAAACTGTCAAGTGAGGATTCGTTATTTGAAGCTGACTCAGGAATCGTAAGTTTAATGTTAACGATACAAGTTTAGTGCGAAAACAAATCTGTAGAAAATCTAAAAAAGCAGCCGGAAACCCCGCAAAACGGTAATGGATAAAAATAGAAACTGCACCGGTGTAACCATCTTATTCGAAAGAGCCATTTAGGAGAATTACAGTTTCCCATCTTGAGCAAAAGCGAAAATCATTGTCTCGTTTTCTTTCTTTTTTTCCTTTCACCGCTAGTAGGGCGCTGAAACATAACGGAGAGATGTTTAAGGGCTATTTGAAAGAAAAATTCAAGGTAGATTTGAGGTAGAGCTAGAAAATTAAATAACATGATGACTTTCCAGTTGACAATCACGGAAAAATTTTACCCTACAGAAACTTGCCGAAATTCCAGAACGAACAGATTTCCTCATATTTGCTCAACCAAGGGTTGCCCAAAAATCATAATGACCACATAATAATAATAGATAAAATTATAAAGCTACATAGACAAATACTAAATAAAACACTATTCCTAAAGACCAGGATGTCTTTTGCCCTTCACTGAAAACGATTTTTACTTCGACCCGTGTGATTTTATTTGTCTCAACACCAGAAAAGCAGAAAGAAAATAACTATAATAGCCAAGATTGCTGAAAAGTAATAATGAATCTATATTGACAGTTTTATATATATTCATTTTTATCTGAAAAATTTGGTTATCAGAGAAAATTGTTTTTAAATGTATTTTGTTTCCAATAAAGCGCAGAGGACGTTTTGCTCCTTAGAAGGCTTAGGGAGTGTTAACCCTACTCCTTTTTTTGGTAGTTTCTGTTCGTTTTAAGTTTGACTGAATTATTTATAAGAATTTCTGCTCGTTTTGGATTTCAATTATTTACTGATTGTGATTTATGTTTGTTTTGGCTTTATTTTTGCTCGTCCTTGTGTTAATGTAACTCTTTACTTTTCTCTGAAAACTTCTTTTGTGGATAAATTTATTTTAGTTAATCTGTTCCTTTTTAATTAACATAGTTTACCTTATTAGTTAATAAAAGGAATATTTGCAAAACTTTTTTTCGGTTTTTCTCCTTAAGAAACAAAATTTTGGCTTACTGTTTATATTACAGACACAATTTTCAGCCAATTATAGTAATAATCGTATTCGTAACCGAATAACAGTCGATTATGAATCGATATAAATAATCGATAATAGTAATTGAAATAATAATCGTAAACGTTAATAATAATCGCATGTTTTAATAATAATAGTAAAAAATTGTGAAGCTTTTTTCGGTTTTTCTCCTTAAGAAACAAAATTTTGGCTTACTGTTTATATTACAAAAAAGTATTTTCAGCAAATGTTGATAATAGTCATCCTATAGCCATTAATTTATACCCATAAGGTTACCTGGGACATTGCAGATACGCCTTTTGACAATCTAGAAACGAATAGTGCATTTTGATTTAGCGAGACATACTCTCCAACATTTCCAGGAAGTTTTAACTAAATACCTCTGCCGTTCCTAAGATATTGCAAATACGCCGTTTGGACAGCCTCTATCCATATAGTTTCTTTTAGTTCAACATGTCCTTCAACATTCCTTCAAAGTCTTAACTTGCTGTTCTTAGTCATTTTTGGGGTATTGTAGATATGCCCTTTTGACAACCCGGTTAAGCAGAATATCCTTCGATTTAGTTCAACATCCACCTCAGCTTTCACTGAAAGTTTCAGCTGAATAAATTAGCAGTTCCATAGACTTTGCATATATGCAATTTAGATAACCGTGATGCACTTTCTGTGTTTCGATTTTATTCAGCTGTTTCTAGGATATTATAGATACGCTCTTTTTGCAACCTGGACGTACATAGTCTCTTATGATTTAGTTAAGTTCCCTTCGACATTCCCTGAGAGTGCCCAGTTAGTTTCCTTAGCTGTTCATGAGATGCTGCAGATATGTCCTTTTAACAACCTGAAAGCACATAGTGCGTTTTTATTTACCTCTGTATTCACTGAATCTTTCAATTTAATTCCTTTTGCTATTGTTGAAATATTGCGTGTGCGCCATTCTGACAACAAGGGTGCATATAGCATATCTTGATTTGTTCAACGTTCCCCTCAACACGCCCTGAAAGTTCCAACTAAATATCCTTTGTCATTCCTGATAATTTGTAGATATACCCCTTTGACCACTTGGTTACGAATAATACCCAGAAAAGTCCCTGAAATATTTCCGATTTGCCCTTTTGCCAACATGGGTAAAAATTTTAGGATTTTGTTCAATATCTCCTTTACCATTCCCCGAAAGTTTTAACCTTATATCCTTAGCCGTTCTTGAGATATTACAGATACGCCTTTTGGACCATTTAGTAGTGCATGCTTTTTTTTCTATTTATCTCAACGTGCATTGAAAGTTGCGATTTAATGCCTTCTTTCATTCGTGAAATATTACAGATACGTTATTTTGACAATATGGATGCGCATAGTGTGTTTTGATTTAGTTCAATATTCTCCTCAGCATTCTCTGAAAATTTCAACTTAGTATCCCTAGCCTTTCTTGAGATAATGCAGATACGCCCTTTTGACAACCTAATAGAATATGTTTTGTTTATTTATTTTAATGTGCACTGGTAGTTTTTGGTTAATATCCTTAGCTGGCCTTGAATTATTGCGGACACGCCATTACGACAACATGAAAACACATAGTGGTTTTGACTTGAAAAAACCCTGAAACATTGCAGATACGCGATTTAAATAAAATGGATGCTTGTAGCGGTTTTTGATTTGAAACCACCCTGAAACATTATGGATACCCCATTTTGAAAACATGGATGCACAGGAGAGTTTTTTATTTAGTTCGAAATCCCCCTCGACACTTTCTGAAAATTTCAAATTAGTATCCATAGCTGTTCTCGAGATATTGTAGATGCGCCCTTTCAACAATGTAGCAGTATGTAGTTTTTTTTTTTTTTTTTTTTTTTTTTTACTTATCTCAACGTACACTGGCAGTTTTAGTTTAATGCCCTTAGCCGGTTTTGAAACATTACAAGTGCGCCATTTTGACAACATGGATGCTTACTTAAAAATCCCCCTCAACGTTCCCTGAAAATTCCAACTTGATGCCCGTGGTTGTTCCAGAGATATTTTAGATACTCCTTTTTGACAACCTGGATACACATAGTGCCCATTGATTTAGTTTAACATTTCCTCAACATTCCTCGAAAGTTTTAAATTAATATCCTTAGCCATATTTATTATATTTACAGATACACCCTTATGACAACCAGGAGGAACGTAATATTTTTGATGTGATTCAACTTTCCCCCTCAACATTCTCTGAAAGCTTTGACTTAATATCCTTAGCCGTTCGTGAAATATTGCAAACACATCCTTTTGACAAACCTTGGGTACCATGTGGATTAATACTCTGTTGGTGATTCGAGGCCAGGGGATTGACTGTAGCTTCTGCAGGGCTGGGGACATGCTCGTACGGTCTTTTGATTTGGTTCAACATCCCCCTCAATGTCCCCTGAAAATTTCAGATTAGCCGTTCCTGAAAAATTGCAAGTACGCCCTTTTGACAACCTTGATGCACATAGCGGCTTTTGATGTAATTTAACCAGCCCCTTCAACATTCCACTTAAAGTTTTAAGTTAATGCCCTTAGCTGTTTCTGAAATATTGCACAAGTCCTCCCTTTCCATTATAAACATATGTTTCAACACTTGCCAACTTGCATTATTTTAGGGCCATTATCCCAGTTGCAAGGGTCATATAAAAGGGTTTGGCCTGCTCTTCAGTAACTTTTGACTCTTAGAAAGGGCCCTAGAACTTTTTGAAAGAGCCCCATTTCATTTAAAGGGGCTCTGGAAAAAAAAATTATTCATTGAAGGCTTATGGCTCTTTCTCATAAGAATACCCTACCCTCAAAGCTACTATTAGGATAAAGACAAAGATAAAAATCGGCAAATTACGACGACATAGAAAGAAACTGTTGGCTCTCGTTTGCGGAAAAGCGCGAGTATTTGGCCTGACTTTTGAGAAAGTGCTGAACACAAAAAAAAATTGGAAAAAGTAAATAAAATAGTCGGGATATTGAGTCAACCGAGAAAAATCTTTTTTAAAACGATGTTTAAAAGAGTTCTATATGTCAATAAATATTGCCTCACTCTATTATTTTACACTGCTCCTCTTTTCGCATTACCTGAAAATCTTGCCAAACAAATTGAAAGAGCCATCTGGAGATTTGTTTGGACGGGGAAACTTGAAAAGCTACAAATAAAATGCTATACTTTCCCGTGGAATCGGGCGGAACTTGGGTAGCAGATTTCAGGGTTATATGCAAGACGCTCTTCCTCAGAAACATTTGAGAACTTGTGGTTAAAGAGGAGCCATCAACTGCAATTATGAGGCAGTGTTCCTCCCTATAGTGAATGAGGATGCAGAAGAAAAGGTGAAAAAATTGAGCAAAAAAATCCGACCCCTCTGCGATGGATTGTCAGCCCCTGAAGAAAGCAAAGGAATTGGGAGCACTGAGATGTGACTTGGGAAAGTAGGAACTAAAGAAGGTATCGCGGGATGTTTTTAGAAATGAGAAAGAACCGAATTATAGAGCTAGAGAAAAAGAGCCGTTCATTGATTTTCAGTTATCTGTTAAAAATCTAAGTGAATTGCCGTTTAGTTATGAACAGAAAGAGTTTGTGTACTGCATGATTCATGGAATATTACCTTTTAGTGATAGAGTTAGTCGCATATTGGAAACTCAAACGCCTACTTGTTTGATGTGTGGAGACGAAGTGCTTGACGGACTATTGCACGAATTGATTCAATGCCCCTCGAACGGTGGATTACCCCAAAGATTATTGGAGATATTAGAAAATAAAGGAATAAAAACAACGTCTGTAGAAGAAAAGAAGAAAGCTCTAAAGCTGTCATTTTGTGTTAAAGGTAAGCAAAGGAATTATGCGCTGTGTTTGTTAGTGACGAGTGTTAGTATGCATGTGTGGAAAATGCGGAAACGTCAGAAGCAGGTCAAAATTCCTTTGGCGAAGGTTTGGCTTGAAAGTTATGAAGATGACTTGAAACGGAGTCGAGTATGGAGGGAGAGAGTAGATGTGGAATAGATGAGTAAAATTGAGTTTTAATTTTGAAAATTTTGATTTAAATGGTTTATTGTAAAAAATGTTTTAAATTATTATAAAAAAAATTGAGGAATTGATGTTAGTATTAAAATAAATCATATTAATTTATTTTTGTTGGTTTTTGTTTGATTTTTGAGTAGCCAAATGGGTATTAAAGGGTTTTAGTAGTTAATTCGTGTGTTATAAAAGAAGGATTAGAATGGCGTGCCTAAAGATGTTGTGAGGGCACAGCTTTCTACTCCTCCTAGGTTTGTTTTCGGGTTGAGGGAAGGCTGGGAGGATGGAGGATGATGTATAGTTGATTCAGAACAAGGTTTTATGAAAATTATTTGTCTATTATTATTTTATTTCCACGGTGAAAGGGGTACCCTATGGCAGAAGGGCACCCTGCTAAACCGGGAATGGTAATTTTTTGCGGTTTTGAATATGTTTGTAGTATACCTTGTCTTTGTCAATTATGTTTGGCTGCCCAAATCCAAATTTCAAAAAATAAAAATTGTTTTTAAATTAGTGTAGGTGACATTAAAGTTTGAAATTAAGTGAAAAAGATTATTGTGTCACCGAGAGGAGAGGAGGTGGGATTTAAAAAAAAAAGACAAAGATACTCCAGAGTCGTCGCTGGCGCCTAGGGCGTGAAATTGACGTTCCAATTGCTGTTCCTTTTTGCAGGGACAAGTAGCAAGCTCGTTGCCCAACCTTGCTGCGGCGGGGATCGAACTCCGAGCCCTATATTGCCAGGTAGAGCATCAATCCACTCTGCTACAGCAGTGTCATAGCAACGATTACCGGTCCATAATCTACACAGGAGTGTTTTACAACATTTCTTAATGATTCTATAAGGGTTTAGCCAGAATGGGTTCCAGAAGGGAGCCCAACCATTTTGAAAGAGCGGCCCATTAAAATTTGAAAATGGACCCAACAAAGAGAAATATTGTTATTCAGTAAGGTTTTTTGTCGCATCTTCAGAAATTAAGTATATTTTTCTCATTCTTTTCTTGGGTTAGGAGATATCTTCGGGTACACTCTAGATATTTTTTTTTTCAAGTGGTTGTTTTTTCATTTTTTTTTTTATTATTATTATTTCACCGAATTTTGACGAGGTGGAGCTAAACATACTTTCTTTTTCAGCAGTTATTTTTATCACTTCCATTTTTCTTTTATCAGATCCCCTTCTGTTAATCATAAAATATTGACAGGTGCACTTGAATCATGTTTTGGTATTTGCCTGTGCTTGTTCTTTTGACAGGGGTCGTAAAAAACAGCAAAAAAAAACAAACTATATTCGTCCTTGGCAACGCAGCTTTAGCTACATCACTTGATTTTGCACGTAGGTTTTTAAGGGAGGTACTTATAAAAATTTGCGTCTTACTAGCCAATCTCAAGTTAGCTTAGGGTCGCTTTTCCCTCGCTGAACTAGGGTCAATCCCTTTGTATAGCGGTAATTTTATGACTCTGATTTGTTTTCAAAGCCCGAGTAAGGCCCAGTCTAAACCCTGGGCCACTTAGTTGTTCTCTGCTCGCGCTTTGGAAACACCAAAAATTAATTGTTCTTCTCCACAAAAGCAGGAGAAGATTTGGATAAGAAATGAAGCAAAAAGCACATGCCTTGAAATATTAACACAAAAAAAACTTCTAGCAGAAGTAAAGTGAAATTGAACTTTGAAACTAGGAAATATTCCCTTTTCCCAGTCTATACAACATATTTCAATAAAACTAGCTCAAATGAGCTAACTTGGGATAATCCCCTGTATCTGTAGCATTATGCAAAACTAGTTGGCTACTTTACTCAAAACACAAAATAGTGTTTTGTGTTTACTCAAAACACAAAAATGGTAGGTCGTTGAAGCACATTTCTTATGATGTCTAAGCCCATTGAGACACAAAAAAGAATATAGGCCTGATTCTGCAACATTATACGATCAGGTTTTTGCTGTTAATCGGTAGTCACACCGTTCAGGCCTCAATGTTTGTCAAACAGTTCGTGGTAACGAACTGTATGTAAGGGGCGACCCGGCTCAATAGTAACTGAAACTCTAAAACGGAGTTTTGATACCAATAGATATATCAAAAGAATAGCCTTTTTATGCTGATTTCAAAAGATATAAATATTATTAGGATTAGTCTTACCCATCAAAGGTTACGAGCCTGAAAATTTTTTCTGATTTTCGAAAAAAAGGGGGAAACACACCCTAAAAGTCAAATGATCTTAATGAAAATCCTACCACAAGATTCAGCGTATCAGAGAACCCTACTGTATAGGTTTCAAGCTCCTATCTGCAAAAATGTGGAATTTTGTATTTTGTGGCAGAAGAAAGATCACGGATGCGTGTTTATTTTTTTTTGTTTTTGTTTGTTTTTCCCAGGGGTGATGGTATCGATCCAGTGGTCCTATAATATTGGGAGAGGGTTATTTTGAACGGAAATTAAAGTTCCTGCTGCCCTTTTTAAGTGATCAAAAAGAATTGGAGGGCAACTAGGCCCCCTCCCCGCCCTTTTTTCCCAAAATCGTCCGATCAAAATTTAGAGATGGCCATTTTATTCATCGTAGTTGGAAGACCCAATAACTATGCCTTTGAGCATAATATGGTCCCCCACAGCTCCAGGGGAAAGGTCTTTAAGTTATAAAATTTGCCCAGTGTTTGCGCATAGTATTTTTTATTGGGATGTATGCATACATTTTCGGGGTGGGTGGGGGTTCAAATTTTCTGTTGGGGGTTTTCCACGGGGGAATTTTCTATGGGGAGAGAAGTTTCAAGGGAGTGAACTTATCAGGGGAAATTATACACGGGGGGAATTCGCCAGAATTCTTATACAGAATTCTTTTAACATGTCTTGCTTTCTCTTTTCCGTCTCAATTTTACGCACGGAGTGGTTAAGAGTAATTGCCCGGGGTAAATTTTCACCGGGATTGAATTGTTTAGAGGATATTTACATGGAAGGGGGGTTTCTCCGTGGAGGTGGGGCTAGATTTCTCGGCATTATCTTAAAAACGATTGGAATTAAATATAAACAAACATTTTTTCAACTGAAAGTAAGGAGCAAAATTAAAACTTAAAACGAACAGAAATTATTAAGTATATAAAGGGAGTTGCCCCCTCCTCAACACCTCGCTCTTTACGCTAAAGTTTGAAATTTATCCCAGTTCTTTAAGAATGACTCCTGAAACACAACGGCCGTTTAATTAGAACAATAAGAAACTTTTTTAAAATAACTAAAAATTTTAGCATAAAGAGCGAGGTGTTGAGGAGGGGGCAACCACCTTTATATCTGTAATGATTTCTGTTTGTTTTAAACTTTAATGTTGCTCCTTACTTTCAGCTGAAAAAACTTTTTTTTATTTAATTATAATATAGTCCGTATGAGTAACAGTACTCACTACGTCAGTATTTTTTTGGAACTCGTTGGTCATCGAAATCAACGTATTTTCCAACGTTGTACTGTTGCGTAAAGCGATTTTCAAATTCCATATGAGGGAACTAGCTCGTCTTGGGTTTAATAATGCAATAGTGAAAGTAGTCGGATTTTTTTTTTGGATAAAAAGTCTTTGTAAGAAACATTGAAACTTAAGAAAAACATATACATATAATTTGTTTTCCCTTTTGATGAAAACAAAGATCTACCTTACAGCTTAAAAGCATCGGCTTTCACAACTCTCTTGGGAATTAGAATGGAGAGCAAGGAAATATTTAAGGAAAAACTACTTTCTCTCCTTTGGTCCTTAAAGGGTATCTTCTTCCAATTTTTTCTCATGAAACGAAGTTCCTTTGTTAGGTTTCTAATATCGAGTTTAATTAACAATATTAATTCTAACACCATCTCTTGGAAGTAATCTTTTTATAACTTGTTTTTCTATGAAATACGCAACTTGTTGAACGAGCTTACCTTCTGTGACTAATTAACTTTTTCTGTGTGTGTGTGGGTATTTTGCATTGAGAAACAAGGAAACAGAGGCCAGATTTTATTGGTTGGTGTTTTTATCCTTCTTCTTCAATTTATCCTATTCTTCCGTTAAAAGACTCTATTTGAAAATTCAGGTTGCCGGCGAAATGTAATTTTGGAATATGCAGAACCTGACTTTTGTTTCCTTTTTTTTATCTCTGCTTTATTTTTGAATTTTTTTTCCAAGCTTTACTATCGCAATATTTAGGCTAGGAAAAACCTTTTTCTTTATTAGGTTTTATATTTTCATTGTTGTGTCATTTGTAAAGATGAAATTAATATAAGAGAAAGACAGAAAAATTGTGTCAAATTAAGTATCGATTATTTTGCTGAAGTTATTTTAAACCCAGCGAGCCATACCTCCTTTACCCCGACATTTATACTTAAAATTCAATGATATTGAACAAAATTGGCACAAGTTTTTCAATGCAAAAATAAAGAAAAGAATCATAAAAAAAACCACGAAAGTAAATAAACACCACACCATAAAAAACACCACTAAAATAAAAGCAAAACCCTTTTCAAGTAACGGTGATAGGGTAATAATTAACAGAAAGGCGAATGGGAATTCAAGAAACGAAAGAGTCTTGCTTTTATTTTAGTGGTATATTTTTTGCGTTTTTTTTCTATTTATTTTTGTGGTTGTTTTCTTACGGTCCGTATTTTATTTTTACATTAAGAACGGTAGAGTGGAGGTCTCGGCCAGAATATTAACATTGGATTTTCACTTTCACTTGATGTAAATATGCCTGTTGTTTTTTTTTTTTAATTTTCTAGCTTTTTCTCATCTTATCTGTTTACTTTGCAATCAATCTTCAAATGATTCTGTGAGATTAGAATATGGAAGGAAAAAAATTTCCCCGGCTGCTAACCTGCAAGATTTTTATCACCTACAATTTGTGTTTAAAGTTAACAATAACATTTTACCCTTATTCTCTTCAAGTAGGTTTCAGTTTAGCTGTGATTATAATAATGTATTTTAATTATATATATTAATTAGTTTTTCCATTTTAATTGGATGTGGTATGAGGTGACTGGAAGAAGATTGTGGAAATTGTGGACTATAATTGCTATTTTTTTGGTTTTTATTACTATAAATCCAGTAACAGCTCGGTGAGCGAAATGTACTTATTGATTTGCATTATTAATATTGTGTTTGTAGTTATTTGTATAAATAACCAGAATCAAGGACATTTTATTGTCCTGACACACCCTTAGGACAACTAGTTTTTGCAAGTTTACGAGCAGGTAAGAAGATCGAGAAAATTGAACAGAAGTTACAAATATATATCTATCTATATATATATATATACATATATATATATATATATATATATATATATATATATATATATATATATATATATATATATACATATATATATATATATATATATATATATATATATATATATATATATATATATATATATATATATATATATATATATATATATATATATATATATATATATGTATATATATATATATATATATATATATATATATATATATATATATATATATATATATATATATATATATATAATATATATATATATATATATATATATATATATATATATATTATTCAGTTTTAGGTTATTGATAAGGAAAGAAAAAAGTATTGTTTTTTTTTCAGAATATTTTCGTTAGAAGAGGTGGTAGGGGCGAAAAAAAAAGCAAAAACAAACGAAAACACGCAGACTATACTCACTCAGTAGGCCACGAATTTTTTTTCTATCCTTTTCCCCCAGGCATAAAATTGAAATTCCCAAAGTACAGAGTTCCAAAAAAAATATTCATGATAGTTTCAATCGATCCCCCTACCGTGAGACCAAACTGAATAGAATGATTAAAACTACGGACAAAGTTTGTCCTTCTGACTTTATAAAGAAGAAATCTTCGCTTGACTTCAGGCTTCAGATACTCGCTGTATAATGCCACGCATGTTTTCCAAGTGTTTCAGATCAGTGATTGGCTAGATGTTACCGAAAAAGTCGATTGAGAGTCGTCTAGCAGCATGGGTTATGAAAATATCTTTGGTTTTTCAAGCAATGTCCAGATGCGTTTCTAATTAGGCTCCATATTCAGGCAGTTTCCCTTCAAAAAATTCTAAATTTGAATCTGCAACAAGTTAATAATAGGCATCCAGTTCTATAGTATAGAACTCAATATCTAGGAATCTCGGAGTTCAAATTTCACCAATCAGGAACCTTCTTTTTCGCTGTTTTCATTGTTTTCGCTTAAAACTTATGTCCCATACTTCTGGCTGAAATCTTATTTTTAAGCAGGTGCATGGCCAGCGGCCAGACATACATGTCAAGATGTTATGCATATTTATTTCGGCTATTCGTGGGTTACAATAGAGTTTTAAATCTGCTAAATCTTCCTGTAAAAAGAGATAAGAATGGTTTTAGTCTACATATATCTGATACCTCTTTTGGAGCATGCCCCATAGTTTGGAAACTCCTGTCTGGAGATATGACTATTTTCAGAAGAAATATGAATATTTTCCACATCGCTCTGCATTAAATGCACTACACTCTCCCTGGTTTTGTGAAATCATCGTTCAAAGCTTAAATAAGATTTTGATGAAGGTATCCCGCAAACATTAATTTCATGAACGTTCAGAAACGTCATTGACAGGAGGACCGACAGAATCACAAGAAGGACCAACAGGCTCCTATCATTGATAAATTCATTGATGGTGGCATTTCATTCACATCAAAGATGCTATAAATGTTGTACAATACATAGCACAATACCACCAAAAAAATCCATTTAAGTTTCATGATGTATATAAAACGACAAAAAAAGATGATTGATGATGGCACTTCATTAAGATCGATGGCTGCAGCTACTGCACTATTCATAGCACAAGCGCACCAAAAACCTCAATTAACTAATAAATTTTATGGTTTTATCAATTAAATACTCGTTTTCGATATTGGGGATAAGAGGTCTTCACCTTTTCAAAAAGTTTAGAAGTATTTTTCTTGTACATTTCTCATAGAGAAAGGGCTACTTTTTTGTATAAAAAATATAAGGAATAAAGCCTCAAGAACCTTTTATCTTAAGATATTTTTATTCCGCCAATTAAAAACACATAAAAAAACAAATCGGAGAAACGAAAAAGAAGAGAAATAAGAAACAAAGAAAGACAAAAACAGTTAAATACAAAGAAATAAAAAGATAATATCTAAACATTAAAAAAACAGGATTAATCATGGCTCAGGACATCTACAGGGTTAGGATCAGAATATTTTTGAAAAATTAAACTATTCCTGCAAAATAGCAGAAAGTAAACTTCCGACGATCCTTTGTTGCTCGGTTTTAGACAGTAAATCTCAGAGTGATGAAATATAAAGTGGCTGGGGCATAGCCAGGTAATAATACATTTCAGCGACTACACGATAACCATATATGTACTTTAGCGCAGCAAGCTGTGCAAATATGGCGTAGAAACCTGTTATGGCGCGATCTACCGTAAGTAACCGAGTACTATGCTTATCTGGACCATAAGCTAGACGTATATATTTCAGCGATGTAAACTCTATAATTACCGTGCTTGCAACTGCAACAGACAAACAAGAAACAAAGATAAATAATAAACAATAAAATTTTATAAACAAGAAACTCATTCTTTCTAACATTAACCGCAAATCATAAAGGCTTCTAACCAAAGGCTGGCGAGCAACGATACACTTGTAGGATAGAGAGACTCGTCTGCGTAAAAAATGAAAAGAACATCGTAAAAGTCAATATAAATCCACCATAAGTTGTCCTGGTCGCAGTAGCTGTAAAAATTTTAAACACAACATGACTCAGAATTGAACCTCATGCGAGTCCGCTATCAAGATAGATAGGCAGACAGTAGAGATCATTTTCAAGTTTGAGCTTAACCAATATGGAAGGTACATTACTATATAGGATGTAACACCAAAATCAAGTAGACACAAAAATACTTTAGATTGGACTTCTGAATTGGATGTTGCTTATATATCCACACTGCACTAGTACACGGAATTTCCAGCCTTTTTATAGATTTTACCTTTCTTTAGGCTATACTATGAACAAACTCATAATACGGGTGCTTGTGGAGACCAAAGTAACTGTAATGTAGAGTATCAATTCTAGCAGGATAATACTCCCCAAAACCTTAAATAAGACACTAAAAACATTAACTAATACAAACATTCTCATTTTCTACTTTTTTTTTAAATGTTTCTTGTTGCGCCAGAACATAATAAACTTGGTACTTGATCTATATAAATTCAAATTTGAAGTAAAAGGGTCAGATGACAAATCGCTTACGTCTGTAGGTGGTTGATTATGATAACATCCAGATCAGGGATTTTGCGCTGTTTCAAACCCGAATTACGTGCCCGATTTCACTTTCAGATACAATAAGCATGTTACATTTACGTCAAAGAGGGTCAAGCCTTTTTTTAACTCCACTTCACTTCCGGTTTCTCGATCAAGTCGCGGAAGCAAACAATAGACAATAATGACGAAACTATAGCTCCTCGGGAATACCGGCATTCTTTTAATTACGACCGCCCTGAATGAAACCTATAAATTTCTGTGTGTGTTAATGTTCATGTATGTACAAGCATTAAATTTTGGGAAAATTTTACAAGAACAATTTTCTTTAGAAAAAACTCCAGAGAAACTCTGAAAAATCTAAAGACATTGGAAGCATATCTGTTGGGGTTCCATCCCTTGTTCTTTTTTTTAGACAAATGACCTGTTTTCTTTTATGTAATTACATTTGCTTAGAATTACCTATAGTATAATTTTCAATGATAAAGTTAATGTCTGTTTGTTAAGCTAGATTCTTCTGCAATAAATAAGTATTCAAGTTGAATTCTATTTTGTCCTC
The DNA here is from genome assembly GCA_027921565.1 of Artemia sinica. Taxonomy (NCBI): domain Eukaryota; kingdom Metazoa; phylum Arthropoda; class Branchiopoda; order Anostraca; family Artemiidae; genus Artemia; species Artemia sinica. The sequence continues at coordinate 41,599,593 of CM051259.1, read as the reverse complement.
CTTGTCTGGGCCATTAAAAGATAATGCTATGCGAAAAAACCAATGGATTCGAACTCTAATTTATTAGATTGGTCAGTGCAATTCTGGGGTCCATCCCAGCACAAATTTTCCTTTTATGAAAATAGTGATTTTGGAGTTAGTTCGTTGATAGACTTCAGAGTCTATTTTGCTATGTAATCTTGCGAGTTTGACATTTAAACATATAAGTCAGATATTTTCTACAGCCGTGTGAGATTGTTTTTCCAGGAACCCAGGCAGGGTAGGAAAAAGTTTGCGAGAAATACTGTCAATAGTACATTGATAGGGGGGCTGTTTACCCTCCAAAGAGATAGCTAGAGATATCAAGGGTGACCTAGGTCGGTGCAAGTAGTTATCTAAGTACCATTTTGCCGAGACATATAGCAAATACCATGTTATTCTACGAGACATATAGGAAATATCATGTTATTCTACGACGCCCCCGTACCAAACAGGTTCTTCTAGTAGGTAAACAGGTCATCACACTCTTTGCCAAGAGGAATGAGTATAACTTGATTGGTGATTAGGATTTGAATAAAAGGAATGGTTTTCACTACAATTCATATTAGTAAAAGAATTGAATTCAAAGAGAATAGTTTTTTTTATTTGAGAGAATATTAGTGGAGAAAAAATGAGTGGTGCATTTACACTATTGGAGATTAATGATGGAATCGACAGCAGCAGCAGCAACGATATACGAGTACCTAATGTGGCTGTGGAAATAACTGCTGGTTGTAGACTATGTCTTGAATGGGACACTATGTATGCTAGATATGTGATATCATTAAGCAAATTTAAGCAGGAGGAACAGCTGTGTTTTGCTGGAAAAGTAAATATTCTCCATATAAATAAACTTCGGTCAGCATTAGATGTTCTATCGAAATATATTGATGAGAACAAAATGCATCAGTGAATATTATTATTATTGTAATTATGTTCAATAAAACTGTTTCTAAATCAATGGTATTTTTTCTTTTTTCTAAAGTAGACAAGCGTATATTTTGAGTACAAAAAGAGATTCTGATTAGTCTGTAGTTGGTTGCGAGAGAGTTAGGACTCTAAAAAATGGATAGATTCGAGAAAGATCGAATCATGAGGAATCTAATTCTTATGGAAAAACGTTTGATTCTAGATGATGATTTTCTAGAGTTGTCTATTCAAAGGAAGATATTTTCTCGGGGAATGCTTGTCGATATAATGAAAACTGATTCTCCATCATTAGACTATTGTATGAAGCTTCTACATCGTGGTCCAAATGCATTTACACAATTTATTGATATATTGATCACGACACAGCAAAATGATATTGTGGATATGCTTTTAAACATTAGTTTTTAGAAATTTAGGACTTTTTTTTCATAAGAAAGATGGTGCTCAAGGATGATTTACTCCTCTCTCTCTCTCTATCTCAGGCAATTTTTTGATGTTGCTAGCTCAGTTTCATTGTGGCAGTGAGAGCGTCAACACATGACAAAATGTTTCATACATGTCCACTATGTATGTACTCACTGGGCAGTTGGTCATCATGTGAGAATTGCACAATGATTGAGGAATATGATGAAAAGTGTAGATTATGCAACCCATGTAAATTGCATAGAGGATATGCTGTACAAATTAAAGGTTGTAATTCCTGTCTTGAAGAGGTGTGTGACTCTCATCCTAGAGGTCACCTATGCTCCAATTGTCATTATGAAAAATGTAAGCAGTGGGAGAGTACATATCCCGGTATGATTGGAAAGAATCCTAACCGGGATTTTAGTTTATTGCTACGAGATTGGTATCGTCGTGGTTTTAGATTGTTCTGGGAGGAGGAACCAGGTCAACGATTCAACTGTTGGAACAACAAGAGAATATGGTTTCTACGTCATTGTTGTGAAGACAATGGGTGTTTTGATTATAAGCCCACTGATTTTTATTTGGCAGTGACAGAATGTGATTCGACACTTGAGGACACTGTTTGTGAAATTGCTTCAAATACACAAATTGAAACATGTGAATTCTATAGAATGAATGCGAATAGTATCATTGACTATACAAAGAGATATGACAAGAGTGAAGTCACACTCTACTGTAGAAAATGTGACCCTGGCATTGCAGTACATCAGGATCAGTACACTGTGAATTCAAATAATCTACCTGCACTAGTTGTTGTTGACAAATACCTAGTAGTGGATGAAATCTAAAAGAGTAGAAAAGTCGTTTTATCATGTATATAATTTTTTTTTTATTAATAAACAATTTCACATACATCTTTGGAACATTTTATTCTTAGGGCACTAAAATCAATATTAAATACACTTGTAAGTATATTCTCCACTAGAAAGTCGTTCAATTGAGGTAAGTCAACGTAGATGTTGAGAAACTGCTTGTAGGTGTAGCCACGACATCTGAACATGAAAAAGAGTAGTGCATGAAAGCCACATGTCTTAGTCGCTAAATCCTGTACTCTTCGTTGATTTTGAATAATGGTTTTCCCACTGCTTTCAATAAAGTTGCTGATGTATGGAACGTAGAATTTATACGATAGGCCAAGAGGATCAAAAAATTCAATATTCTTCGCTGTTTGAAAGATGCATAGCCAATGACCGGTCTTCAAAGTCGATGGACTGCTATTAACAATGATTAGGGTATTGTTAACACTTGGAATTTTTTCAATGAAGTCCGAGGGTATGCAATAGGACTTGTATTGGGACATGTATGGATCCATACTAAATACATTGATTATTTGATTTGTGTTCATGGTGCAAGGTCTAGTAGAACACTGCCGTCGGGTGTGATTTCCCAATAGGTTTCAAATTGGCTCAGTGATATTAGCGTGATACTCTCAGTCAGAGCATCGGCAAATGTACACTCTAAACGTACATTCCCAGTTCGTACTATGCTCATATCCTGTGTGCCTGACAAGTCCAAAACAATAACCCCATGATTTTTTGAAAACATTGATTCGGTTATTCCATTTTCAAATAGTTGAGAGTCATGATCTAGGGATTGCATGGTCAACTCGTACATAGTTCTATAGGATTTTTTGTCAAATGATAGAGTGTACAGTGGAATACCATTCACTTTGCACACAAGACTAGATAGACCGAAAAAATTAAAATCATGGGGGGATTCAGTCCAGGATCCAACGGTACTGCCACTCTTCACAAAGGCCAAAGCCAATTTTGAAGGGATTTCTCCATTGATAAACGATGAATCGCTATAGCTACGAGAACCGGTGGCAATGTGACGTTGATTGGTGATTGTATGGGGGACAAGAAGTTTAATGTTGTTACCATTGGCTCTTAGCTTTTCCACTGCCAATGCAAACAGAGCTCATAACTTGTTGTTTTCGGACGTGGAGAATTGCCGATGTGATAATAACATTTGCATCGGGTGCTGCAGGAAGTGTTTTTCTCAGAATGAAATTCGATGGGGCCATCTGTAACTTTATGTCAATCTTGACATTGGGGGGTAGCCATTGGATATATTGAATATCTCATGATTTAATTTTCCAACTAGATGATACTCCTGGGTCACTGCAGTAGTCAACTCACCGTCAGTATCAACACCTGTTCGATATTCATAGCCCAATGATTGTCCTCTCATCTCCTTGTACACCTTTGGTGTCATCATCATAAATTGTATGTAGCTTGCATAGTTGGATAAATTATTGCTAGTGCTCACCAATGTCCCATTAATAAATACATTAATTTGTTTGAATAGGTTGTGTAGAATACAGTTTTCATAGGAGAGACCATCGCCGGCATTTGGAGTTGTATTATCTGACTTTTTCTTCACCACAACATTTAAATCAATAAATGTTGACGACAAATCAATGAAATAGTCTTCATTGGAAAATATTTGAAAGTGTATATTTTCCGAGAGGGGTTGTTGAGGATGAAATTGTTCATAGTAGCCATACTTGACACTGACATCAACATTTTCAGCATTGAATAGATTCAATGAGGAACTGATTGATGGATATGATTCCTTGTGAGGGAGATAAGTCATCTTAAGAGAAGAAATCCTTCTTTGATCTAACAATCTTTTTCTTCTTCTTCTTCTTCTGCTGCTTATTGGTCTTTGTTGTTTTATTTCTCAAAGTCCTTGTTGATGTCCTTTGCTTCCTGTCTGGGTGGAGACTGATGAGTGAATGACGCGAACGCATCCTTTTCAATCCCTCCCCATTTTGTCGAGATTTTAATTGTTCGCCAACGGCTCTTGCTGAAGATCTAATATTTTCTTTAACACTCTCCTTGAAATTCTTGCCCGACCCCCAGTCCTGTAGTGTGGAGGCAGCAAAATTTGATGCAGCAGGTACAAGATATTTTCTGGCAAGGGGTAGTGCAGAACGAAATAGCTTAGCAAACCAGCTACCAAGACCATAGCCAGACATTGTAGTACGCCCCTTGTAGTAGTCCAATCCATTGCCTATTTGACGTGGACTCAAAGCACTGAGATAACAGTCAATATCGGGACAGACAAATGGAATTCTTCTATTGTTCATTTTTTAGGTGATTGTACCGTCTTTGTCGTTGACAATAGGTCGAAAATGACATGTAATCACTGCTAGGCCCTTTGAAATTGCTATTGGATCACCTAATTCGGTTCTTAGTGTTAACTGACAGAGTTCCAAATAGGAAGTGTTTACGGGAATATACTGAAGATGCTTTATATTGTAGTGGTGAACATGTTCTTGATTGGTTTTTCGTTCAAGAACTCGTAGGAGGGGAACATTTGAATTACCAACCCGAGATGTTTCCACAAATGAGGCGTAGAGAAATATACAAGTGTCCGTGGAGAAGCTGGGTGCATAGTCTGCATAGATAACATGGTCACTACCACTGAAATTTTCTGTCTTAATAATACGTTTTTTAAAACCAAGAACCTCACGTAAATTCTCATTGAGGAAAATTCTTTCATTCTCAAATGGATTGGTAATATAAATTCTCCTTTGTTCCGTCGAGTAATTGAAAGTGAAACCACCTTTTTTTCGACTTGCAATTTTTTTGTTGATAACTCGACACAGTTCATGCATGTTATTGTATTCCCTGTAGGGGATGTTAGCAATAGGGTACTGATTAGAGTCAAAAGTTGCCATTGCACCTTCATCACCGAATTCAAACGGTCTAATTTTTATTTCATATTTACGATCCTTTCTCAGGATGTCATAGGTATTTTTGAGAATACAGTCGACAAGGGCCACTTCATATGCACCGTCAAATTTGATGGCGGGTGAGAGTTTTGTCCAAAAATCACTTGTCGTATTCAAGTCATTGTAGAGAGGATCGGAAACGTTGGACATGAAAGTTACATAGAAATCATTGGGCATTGTCAATATCTTCAACACCAATCCAAGAATCAAAATCGGAGTTGTATCCTAGCCAGCGAACAAGTAACTGTTTCTTACCCCCGCGAGTACGTGTCTTTAATATCTTTTCAATTTGATAGATTTCACTAGCATTTTTAACTTTTTGCAATTCATAGTCATAAAAGCCGCCGAGAATCTCTTCATCTTTGGTATCACGCAGGCGATAAGTTATGGGTTTAGTGTCTAGGATTTTTGCCCTTTGGTGACGGTGCGCCCCCCGCGCTGGCGGTGGCCGGCCCCCCCCCCCCGGGCCGCGAGGCCCCCCCCCCCCAAAGGTTTTTAGGAAATTAGTTACAGGACTTTATTTAAACCGAGACTTTCACGGTGGGCAATACATTCGATCCGGTCTGAAGTTAAATAGTGACCAAGGGGGAGGGTGGTCACACCATCTTGACAAACATAGACCTTGTCGGAAATGGTACTCATGGCTATTTTTTCTACATTTACAGTATAGTTCCTGTAGTTCAATGAACGAATTGCCAACAATTTGGCTCGTGGAATTGCATTTTGAACAATACAATTCCTATAAATGTCCATATTGAAATTCTTGTCCACATAGTGCGTGGGTACTCCTTTGCAACGTTTCTTGATTTCCTCGTCGTGTGTCTGTATAAAGTACACCTTCGGACCTACAAACATACCACGGGAAATCAAGTCGCTACCCGTTTCAGATTTTAAAAATAAAATTTGATTGGGCGCCCGACGTTTTACTAGCTCAGGGTAAAGACCACCACTCCAATTGGTGTAGTCCATCCGTGAGCTGATAATTTCACCGTGCGCCAAATCATCAATTAGATTTGATGTTTTTACTTTGAGCAGTAGAGAATCCGTGTCACCGTAGCAGACCTCTACTTGCCCCTTTTCCGGCCACTGTACCCTAGCCACATTGTAGTAGAACTCCAACATGAGCTTTTTTGAGATCTCCAAGATAGCACTGCCTGCAGCAATATTTTTATTCAGGACAATGCGTCTTTTTTTCCTATTCAAAAGTACCATGTCCGGGCCAATGATTGTAAAGGAAGTGTAATTGGGATCGGCAATAATTCGAGCACATTGTTCTGGATCGGTCACAACGTCGCAACGATTCCTATTACGAACACTCTCACACATTTTGCCGAAAGCTGAATTCAAAATGAGTTTATAAATTTCTTTTTCAGCTTTCGTCTTTGCTGCAGAACGTTTGCTGACAAAAGTGTCAACAAACGTTTTCAAATAAGGCTTTTGACTAAACTCGAGTGCTCGGTGAACCTTTGTGACGTTGAAACCATTGTTACACATCCATTTTAACGCTACATGATGTACAACTATGTTTTTTTTTCGGCAGAAGGTCAGCAATAAGTTTTTGTTTGAAGGCGCCCAATGCAATCCGTCCACCTCGACTAAACGCCTATTGCGAGGACTCAAAGAGTCCTTAGTCACAGGTCTATTGATACACGGGAAAACAAAATCCTTTACTGAATCGTGAAGCTCGACTGGTATCTCTCCATCAATTTCAAAAAACCATCCAACCGGTCCATTCTCCTCAACACCACTGTCAATGTTGGGGAAATGGGGAGCTTGAGGGTCATTGAGCCATTTATAGTCGCCGCAAGGTAGTGCATAATGGGACATGGCCGAGGGGTAGAGAGAATTCATATCGAGGAAAACTGCATTTGATTTTGTCCCCGTCTTCTCCCCCGTAGGATCAGTTTCCAAGATACGGTCTCCGTGAAAAACAAAACCCCCCCTCATTGACCTCTCGATGAACAGATGCTGATCAATGTCAGTGATTAGCCCGATTTTTTCCCCACTAATTTTCAGGATGAGGTCCATCACTAGATGAGGCGAAGAAAAATAATAGCCCAAATCAAGATTAAACTCCTCATAGATTTTATCCGTATTTTTACACATAATGTCTAACAAAGTTAACACGTCACTCGACAAATACAGCTTGCAGTAGTCAAATCCATTTTTACACCCTCCCGCTGCCCAAACTTTTTTAGCAAAACTGTATTCCTCGGGGGTGCAACTACGATCGTGAAGACTGTCGTAAAACGATTCAATACAAGGAATAGTCTCCTCGGCGAATCTCAACATGGAACAATAAAAGTCATAAGGATATATGCCCTTGACCGTTAACAAATCATATAAATCATTTGGAAATTGTTGCTTGAGAAGGGGGAAAGCGTTGCAGCCGTCATCGTTTTTCTGCACTTGAATTAATTCGCTCAATGATTTGGGAAAAAAACTGTAGGAATCTAAAAAGCGAATTTTATTCGTGTACTCAACACCGGCTTCAACAAATTTCCACATAAATTCCAAAACAAGCAACTTTTCCGATGACTTAGGTATGATTTTGTACGTAAAGCTGTCTATCACCCATGCATCATCATCCACTGTTCCATTTCTTTGAAGATGTGCCAATGCAGGTAGCACAAACTTCAGATCGTAGTTAGAGTTATGTATAAAAACCGGTAGAAAAAGTTGTTGTTTAATTTTTAAATTACATGAATTGTGAGCCCACCCCCGAAAGTTACTTTTTCCCGTTGAATTGGGGTCAATAAGGTGATCGTGGTCCTGCACCGCGTCTTTTGGGGCAAGGGCACCCCTACACACCCAGCAAATTGTCCCCTTTTCCAACGCCAGTTGCTCTTTATCCGACAATATCATCGGATAATTAGTATGACGTAATCGTGAAATTGCCCTGTTTGCTGTTTTTATTAAAGAAACCAATAACTTTTCCATACTGCCCTCCTCGTCCATAGTTAAAAAAAACTCTTCCAATTGCATTTTATTGTTGGCATCGCGACGGGCGTGCGCATAGGAACACGCAACTAGTTTGTGTTCCTTGACTATATTTGGCCTTGATGGGTCTGATACCTCAACCAGTCTTGTTTCACAGTCTAAAGACACTTTATCAGATTGCAGAAGAGAATTTTGAAAATTTTTAAATTGTAAAATGTCTTTGCCTTCTGCCGGCATTTCTATTCTTTGATTTCCATGAATTTTGCAATGTCCCATGTGATCTGAAAAAGTTCGCTCGGATCTAAATGGGGAGAGGCACATGGGGCAATAGAAACGTTCACCTTTCTGAACGCCTTGACAGAGGAGTCGACTTATCGCCGTAACGGGGAAAAAATGACCATAGGAATTTACATCTTTGGGAGGTTCGTAAATAACCCATACAAAATTTTTAACATTTTCCACCCTCGGTGTCCTCACTGAGTACAAAACCCCCTTTTTATTCGGTTTTTTCCCCCCATCTACAAATTCAGTGTCATACTGGAGAACAACCACTCCCACCCCAAGATTTTCATTTGCTTTCTCGAATATGCTTATTTCTTTAAAGGACACCGGATATTTTCCCTCTAAACAATCAAAATTTACTTTAGGGAAATTTTTTCCACCGTTGCGAGCAAGTTTGTCGAGATTTTTCATTGTTGACTCATTATATAATGTCTTATGGGCCGCCGCTAAAAATGCATACTTAAAGCATTGAAGTCCAGTGTCAAATCTGAAACCCTGAACTCCTCCTGTAGTCGACAAATCTGGGTGGCATTTTATTTTGTTACCCCTCCCACCCCTTAAAATAAAGTTTTTTTTAAATCTACTGAGATTCAGATCCATGCGTTCAATGTATAAAATGGTGGAACCACTCCCCCTCTCATTAAATGTATCCAAAGTTGAAATTAGTTTATTTACCCAGTTGAAAAAGTTGTCTTCAAATTCGTTTAGACCTGGGTAAAAAGTCTGGTTGCCTGTCGAAAAATGAAAATAAAAAATGTCCCCAGATGTCCCCTTTTGTAAATAAACTTTTTGGTTCACTGATGCTTTAATTCCCCCTTGACCTCCCCATTTCTGGATCTGAATATCAATAAGTGCTCGAATTTTGTCGATATAGCTATGGAGATTTTTCACGGGGTCAGTTAAAATAATGCCAGTGTTTTCCTCGGGAAGGCTAAAATCTACCCTGTATGTTTGCAAATGACCTAGAGCAGATTCTAACAGATAAAAATCAGGCAATTCCGGGGACGTAGTACTGTTTTCATGTCCTGACCCTGTTTGTTCAGGACTCAATTCACTAATTATAAAGTTCTCATTAAAAATATCCCCGGAAGAATTAGGGCCAACAATTTGAATAAGACTGTCCATTTCTTCAGCTGTAAATTGAAAATCCAGGGGGATATCAAATAACATACCTTCACTAACATCTGGCGAGAGGGGGCAATTACCCATAATACTTTGAAGTCCTGGACCAGGGAAGGCAGAAGTTTTCACAGCTTCCCCCTGAAACTAGAAAATGAATGGATTAAGTTTTTTTTTTTTCTTTTGACGAAAGTTTTATCACAATTATAATACACTTTTTTTTTTTTTACTTAAAAGTTACCCCCCCCCCCTCCCAACTGAAATTTAGTTTCTTCCAAAATGTTTTCAAAACTAAGAAAAGAAACTAGAGTATTTCACGTAAAAAAAAAAATCTATCAAACGTTACTGTCATTGATCAAACAGTTCAAGTTATCAAAAACCTTGCCCGTTAAAGCTCGAAACAAGACACGCTGGTTTTATAATACAGGTTTAATTAATTACGTAAATCTCTTGACAAAGAAAGAAATCGCTTGAGTCCTCTCGCAATAGCAAACCAAACCAGATTATACCCACTTAACCAGCCTATACCTGTATGGAATGCCATAAGACACATTTTTAAATACGATACATGAAAAAAAAATTTCAATAAAAAATACAATTTCAACTATTAGCTACGTTTGAAATTTATTCAGAATATTAATGGGGGGGGGGATTGCACCCTTCCCACCTCCCCAAAGCCCACTCCAAATACATTAACGATATTGTTTGTATTTAAAGGAGACGTGTTGTTCAATTATAGTCTTAAAAACGAGATATTTCTGTAAAGTACATAAGAAACATTTAGAGCCAAATAGCCTATACCTATATGGAATGCCATAAAACACATTTTTAAATACGATACATGAAAAAAAAATACAGTTTTGTTTATTTATTTCATCTATTATTTATTCAGAATATTAATGGTGGGGATTGCACCCCTCCCACCTCCCCAAAGCCCTCTCCAAATACATTAACGATATTCTTTGTATTTAAAGGAGACGTATTGTTCAATTATAGTCTTAAAAACGAGATATTTCTGTAAAGTACATAAGAAAAATTTAGAACCAAATAGCCTATACCTGTATGGAATGCCATAAAACACATTTTTAAATACGATACATGAAAAAAAAAATACAGTTTTGTTTATTTATTTCATCTATTATTTATTCAGAATATTAATGGTGGGGATTGCACTCCTCCCACCTCCCCAAAGCCCACTCCAAATACATTAACGATATTCTTTGTATTTAAAGGAAACGTATTGTTCAATTATAGTCTTAAAAACGAGATATTTCTGTAAAGTACATAAGAAAAATTTAGAACCAAATAGCCTATACCTGTATGGAATGCCATAAGACACATTTTTTTTTTTTTTTTTTTTTTTTTTTTATATTTAGAAATGCATGATAAGCACTCCATAAATATCATTAATTTGGTTAATGAAAGAAAATTAAATAGCTTAGAAACAAATTTTAAGTTTTTAAAAAGCTATGCGCCTGAGAAAATTTTGTCTTATTTTTGAAAATAGGGATAGAAAAAAATTATGTATATACTTACAAATTCTGATTGGACTTCTATATCTGAACTTCTTTGTAATACTTGAGGGGGGTTTGCCATGGAGCCAACGCGGGAGTCAGAGGGTTCTGTCACTATAAGTTGAGTGTTCGATGGATGGTCCGGATCGCGAGTAACTTTTCCAGCGAATTTGATAACAGATGCCCTTGTAGTCTGTATTAATGAAGGTTCGCCATATTTTGCTTTTTTCTCAGAAGGAGGATTATTGCAAGTCTCTTCTTCCTTAAAAAAAAAAAAAAAAATTAGCATGTAGCAAAAATGCATTTTGAGTTTTTGGAAAATAATTCAGTTTATGTTAGACATCTTGATTTCAAAATCAGAGGTTTTGATAGTGGGATGGAGGACCTTTTATAAACTGCTCCTCCCCCCCCCCCTCTCCTCCTATGTCCATGCTTCCGTGACTGTATTTGTAAATTCAAACTTAAAAAGCAGTATTCGCGTTCCTTATTAAACAATATGGAGAAGAATTGCATATGACAGTCAAGTAAAACTATCAGATTTCAATCAAATGTATACATAAATAGAAATTTAAGAAGTGGAAAAGTTAATTAGCACGGCTCAGTCAATCCCTCTTATGAGATAATTAGGTCCGTTAAATAAAAAGGATAGCTAACAATGTTATTTATTAAATAGGGTTATAAGGTAACAAATTTTATTTTTGAGGAAATGGGGGGTGAGGGTTTTGAACGCATTAAATTTCAGGAAGAGATTCTTCAACGCAGACTGGTCAGGAAATATTTTCAAAAAAAACATCCCTAAAAAACCACTGATCGTGATAAAAAAAAAATCGCACTGTAATAAAAAAGGAAGCTTTTGTAACAATTAATACATTAAAAGAATCAACATTTTATTCTAATCCCAATTTACCGATCGAAAGCTAAGCACTTTTTTTCAAAAACATCCTTAAAAAGGCCACTGATCTTGATAAAAAAAAATCACACCATAAATGCAGACTGGCCTGGAAGTATTTTCAAAAACATCCCTAAAAAAAAAAACACTGATCATGATAAAAAAAAAGCCACTGATCTTGATAAAAAAGGAAGCTTTTGTAACAATTAATACATTAAAAAATCAACATTTTATTCTAATTCCTAAATTACCGATCGAAAAGCTAAGCACTTTTTTCAAAAAAACATTCCCTAAAAAGACCACTGATCTTGATAAAAAATCACACCGTAAATTTCAACCTATAAGAGAATTAGAGGTTTTTTCAACTCCTAAAAACAACAAGCTTCTAAGTACATAAGTACCCTTAGTTCTAGTGTAAGGAAAGAATTTCTTCCTTAACTTAATGACAATTTCTTTTTAATAATGCGAATATTTTTTACTCACCAGAAAAAGGTTAGAATTATCCATTTTTCTATGTAAATGCTTTTTACAAAAAATGCTTGTAATCTCGAATATAAACGATTCGAAACTGATGGAGAATGAAATATGGAACCTGATTATATACAAAAAATAATAGGCGAGTAAAAAAGAAGAGACACCGGTTTTTTGAACTAAAAAAAAAGACATTGAACTTTGAAATTGCGTCATTCCTAGAGTGTAAAGACCTATAGACCTGTTTGTACGCGGGCGTCGTAGAATAACATGATATTTCCTATATGTCTCGTAGAATAACATGGTATTTGCTATATGTCTCGGCAAAATGGTACTTAGATAACTACTGGTGCACCCTTGGCCTAGAATTTGGGCCTTTATATCGTTTGATCACGTTGCCATACCCTGGAGCAGGGTATACCGTAATAAGTTATTGCCATATCCTATATTTACGGTACAGTAGCGGTGGCCAGATTTTGTTCCACTCCAATAAGTGTTGCAGCACCATTTCCATTCCTAAATTTGGTACTAGCAGTGATTTTCGCACCAATATTCAGTGGCAGGTGGCGTTCCACCCTAATCAATTCGTCTCAATTCTTCCTTTCTAATTCTTTATCCCTCTCTTACGTTGTCAACTCTTCTCTTTTCATTTCATAGTGTGATATAAATTTCTTTACCAATATCAGGTGTGACTCTCACAAGCATTGCTTTGAGTCGAAATGTTCATGTTAATTGTTTCGTTTGTTCATTTATTTAAAAATAAAAGGTTAATTGATTGATTGATGGATTGATTGAATATCTGGTGGCAACAACTAAAGGACTATCATAGTAACACTGATAGTAAAAGAATCCGTGTTTTCCGAAAAGACAGTCTAATTTAGCCTACAGAGTAGCCTATTGTGACTACATATAGATATTGCGGGAAAATACGGAATCAATTAAAAAGAGTACGAAGATCTGAATGGGCGTTGCCTAGTTAGAATAAAATACAATTTTACCATATAATATATCCTACGGGTGGATTTAGCCTGGAAGTAGTTGGCTATAAATTTTTTTTGAAAATCTGAATGGGCGTTGCCTAGTTGGAATATAATAGTATTTTACAAATCAATACATGGCGCAACTAATTAATGTGCAAAAATAATTGGCTAATTGAGACGAGTAGTGGGGCCACCCTACTTTCTAGGACATGCCCTCCCCAGTTTCTAGGACTTGCCCTCCCTTTTCCATTGAATTTCTACGGCATGCCCTCTGACGTCACGACATCCCTGTTTCTAGGCGACATTCCCGCCCTTGGCAAGAGTCCAAAGGTTAGGTGACACACCCTCTTTGTTTTTCTACAACATACATTTCCCTTTTTCCATAGGATTTCTAGGACATGCCCTCTGACGTCACGCGACGCACCTGTTTATAGGCGACATTCCCACCCATGGTAGGGTCAGGTGGCACACACCCTGTTCTCTGTTACTAGACAAAATCATGTCTAGACACGTTCTCCAGGTGGCTGAAATCCCCTACGATGTTTTTCCAGACACACCAATAGCCAGCAAAACTCTCCCGCAATACTTTTCTTGACAAAATTTCCAGATGTCAGAAATCCCCTGTGTTGTTTCTCTGCAAAATCATGTCTAGACAAAATTCCCAGATGGCTGAAACCCCCTACAAAGCTTTTCTGTTAAAAGTCAAAGAGAACTTTCTCCACCAAAACATGCTATATATAGGTATGTTAAAGCAACTTCCTCATCAGTTTCTTTTAAGCAATTGAAGACGAAACAAGTACTTTAACAATGGATAATACCTACAATCATGTAAGTCCCTTTTCTTTATAGTAACCCCCCCCCCCCAAAAAAAAAATCTTTATAAGTTGGTTTGTTTCAAAATATAATCTTTTTTCCACTGTGTAACCCCTCCCCACCATTCATTACCATTTAATTCTTCTGAAAAAGAAATTATTTTACTAAAAAACCTGTCTTCTCCTTCATGCAATTAAAACCTTAGAATCGTCTCTCTTAGAGATCTAAACAGAGACGTTCATCAAAAAAAATTTCATGCATGCTTTGCCTAAATTAACAAGATCATATGTGTGAATCTAGGCAGAACCCTCTCAAAGGGTGTCTGATAAACAAGGAATGGTTCTTGTCAATTAATAAACCTTACGGGAGAATGTTAGATTTAGAAAATTCTAAGCTGAACTTTCTCGGCAAAATTAATGCCTAATAGAGATATTTTAGGACGTGGAAATTATGTAAAAGGCAGGGGAAGGGGTGTCAACAGTACTTTAGAGTGCACACTTTTAGGTACATCTTGAAATGACTCGTGGGAAAAAGACTATTGCCTATTATTTAATTCTATACCTTTCTTTTGAAAAAGTTTCTTTTATATTCGCAGGGGGAGCGTCAAAACTAAGGTTTTTAACTTTGATATACAAGGCTAGAAAGCAATATCTTTAATTTAGAGGGGTTGGTAAAATTATATTGTGTCTTCTGTACTCTAAACAAAGACATCTATTATTAACAAAGCGCAAGGGTTGCTTTTGCAGTCAATTATACCTTATGAGGGGTTGTTGTATTTTCAAATGGCTTTGATGAAGGAATATACTTCCTTTATGAAGAGAAATAATGGTTTAGTTAAATCTCTAAATAAAATAGTTATTAAAATAGATGCAGAGAGGTGAGAAGATATTTCCAAATGGTAAAAACATTACGTGTGTCCCCCCCCCCCCCTTAATAGTATCACATGCAAGCCTAGGCTACAGATGAATTATTCTCTAACATTTTTTCCCCTTCAGTGTACGGTTTCTTTTCCATTTTTAAAATTCCTTTGCATAAAGAAACAATTGCGTATTATTTCCAAGCCTATTTTCTATGGTTTCCTGGAAATAGTGACTTATCTAAAGGTGGTTGGGGGCAATAACGAAACTATGGCTTCCAAGTTTTACTCTCCGGGAAAGGAAGGGGTGGGGTCTAATTAAATGCTCTTACTTTCCAATTCATGGATTTTATCTGCTCTTTAGATGATTATTAGTTTAAGAGGCTTTCATAAAAATCCTACTTTGACTATTTTTTTTTCTTCTGTAACCTGGGGTCATTATTTTATACTAAATTTTCTCTTCTTTTCAGAATTTCCCTGCCTTTGCCCCTCCCAGCAAGCGAGCCAAAGTGGGCGAAGCAACTCCTGTGCAGAGGTTGGATATAGCTACCCCACCCAGGTTTACAACCCAAGCTAGCAACCATCAAGCTGCAACGCTACCAGCCCGAGCTAACAGCCGACATACCACCCCGGCTGTACGCAACCACTACGTTTCCGAAAATTATGCAACGGTGCCAGCCCAAGCTAGCAACCATCAAGCTCCAATGCTGTCCCACCATGATCCACGCCATCGAGTTGCCACGGTGCCTGATCAACTTGTTACCTCGGGTAAACAAAGCCGTAACATCACTGGCATGAGGGTGAAACCAGGACCATCCGGCACTCAAGTGGAGCCAGAATTCGGAGATGTAGGCATTTTTACTGTATCCTTTCGCCATTTTTCAACACAGTAAAAGATTGTCGAAAACATTAAAAGCTTTTCGCTAGAATATTAAATTCCCACACCCCTTGTATTAAATTTCACCACCCCCTTAGAAATAAGCCTGTCTTTCGTCATTTTTTGGCTTTGAGGGGGATTTTTAAGGGGCTCATCTGTACTCCCTCCCCTGTTAGCTTTATTCATACCTATTTTTCTAGACTAGCCAACTTTTCAGTCTTTTTCGCTACCTTCGCCTTTTTTTTCAGGCTCCATAAATCCTAGTTTTAAGGGACTTAGAAATATTTACACTTTGTTCACTCTTTCAAGTGTCTACTTTTCACCTTATTTGCCCCCCCCGTTAGATTTCAAGAGAGTCGGTCCCCCTCAGAAATAAGGCTCTTAGCTATTACAACCTAATAAAACTATTTTTTTTGTCACCCAGAGACATTAAAAGCCCTTTTCTGCCCTTTTTTTTAGTCAGCTATTGAAATTTTCCCCTATTTTCGGGCTTTGAAGGGGAGGATTTTTAAGCTAATAATGCTATTTTTTGCTAGAATATTAAAGTTTTCCCCCCATCCCTTGTTTTAAATTTCACAGCCCCCTCAGAAATAAGCCTGTTTTTCGTCATTTTTCGGCTTTGAAGGGGATTTTTAAGGGGCTCATCTGTGCCTCCCTCCCCTGTTAGCTTCTTTCATACCTATTTTCCTAGACTAGCCAAATTTTCAGTCTTTTTCGCTACTTTTGTCTTTTTTTCAGGCTCCATGTTTTAAGGGACTTAGAAATAAGACTTCAGCTTTTAAGTAACTACTCGCGAGTTTTTGGAGGGACTCGGTTTTCACCCTCCCCTTTTTGCTTTTTTCAGACGGTTTGAATATTGAAGTTGCAGGTCACATGTTCACCTTAGTTTAATAGAGATAATGACATTTATTCAGCTTTTCTAGCCTTATCGACTCTTCTATCTGCTAGCTTTTGGAAGGGTTATTCGCTTAGAAGGTTTCGGGGTTCTTAATGAAGAAGGAAATGGGGACATTCATTTTTATACCTATTTTTTCAGAACGACTTCGACTGCTTAATTCAGGATCACCTTACTAGTCTCCTAGCAGCAGTAACAGAGACTGAATGCTTATAAAATACCGACAGGGGCCGAAAAATTTCTGGCCAAATTACCAAAACCAAACCCCCCTTCGGTGAGTTTCTCATGCCTTTTAAATTTAAAAGGGTATAGCAGTAGTTTGGGCAAACCTTTCAATGCTTCATAATACATACAAAAGTTGCTCTATGGAAGGGGCATTAAATTTATATCAGTAGTGAGGATATAAGATGCCTTGACATTCCAAAAATTAGCGGAGGGCCTTAAGTTCCTGGAGGACATGGTACCCCATCATAATGCAATGATACAGTCCAATGAGTAGTGGGGCTCTATGACTTCCAAGAGGGCATATTACCCTTTCATAATGCTATGAGTAGTGGTGCTCTATGAGTTTCATAACCGCTCTCTCTTTTTCATAGAGCAATAGCTTCCAGTGAGCTAATATGCTCTTATTTTTCTAGGTTCACACACCACCATCTCAAGGGACCTACAGCCTCTACGAGGATATAGAGAGTTTTATGAACATGCAAGAGCTCCCGGAAAATACTGAACACGAGGGGGGTTTAAGTAGGGGGCGACCCCAGCTAGTGTATTTGATTTAGACAGTTTTGCGAGGGATCTCGGCCTCGATATGGACTATGAATGGGTTGATCAGTTACCAGTTAACGAGGTCGAGAGGGTGCTAGAAGCGTCCGCCACTCACAGTGATATGGTGCAAAGTGGAGCTGGCTCGTCCCCAGTGTTACCAGAGATGTATCTAGCAGATACCGCTATACGCAATATTCATGTATATAAAGCCGAGTTTTGTGACCCGTTTAATTCCCTGTCATGTGGTACTAATCAAAAGGACCCCATAGAAACCACATACCTCTACGTTAGTATGATTTGGGCATTTCTCGAAAAACACCTACGGGAAGTGGGAGGTCGGGATTTTTTAAAAGCATTCATCGCGTTTAAAATTATGTTTTTTAATTCAATTTTGGGTGTTTTACGTGACCACCATATTCAAAGAAGAATGCAGACGCTACACCCAGACCTGCATAATTTTGAGGGTGTCTTTTCGGATTGGGTGGGTGAAATTTTTAATAGGATGGAGGGCTATAATGAAAATGGGAGTGGGCTATCAGTATTATTTTTAGAAAAATTAGAATTAAATATTACTAAATTTAAATAAGGAATATTCTTCAAGAGGTGGGAGGGGGAGCGGAAAACCTAATTTAAAAATATAATAGTAATTTAAAAGCTACTAAAGGTGTATGACACTTTCGTTTTGACACGGGCTTGGAGTGTTTCAAATATTACGTCCTTGTCGGGGGTCAAGCTCGAAAGAGATGCTGTTAGTAAGACAATGTTAGACGATTGGGCAGTAAATGGTGGCGAGGAGGGTTCTGATTTTCCAAAAGTAAATTTTAATTGTTTAAGGAAACAGTACCCAGTAACGCTTACAGGGATTGACATTTTTAAAAAGCTAATGAACATTTAAAAGTTGGGTTAACAGATTTACAGTTTGATGAAGAATTTGAAGATGGGGAACTTAGTGATAAGAAAGGGGTAATTTATTCCGTAAGGGCACCTTCCATTAACTCAGTGAAACACTGGGTATGGCTTCGCTACGAACCTGCCAAAGGTCCTGAATCAATTGGTCATTTCTTTCCTATTACAAATATTAGCAGGGTTTTAAGTGAGGGTAAAAATTTTAATCAAAGAAAGACTTATCATTACTGCCCAATGTGTCTTTCTAGATTTTATAGTGAATTGAAATTAAATAATGTTTTGAGACACTGCAAGCGTCATGGGTATCAGTCTGTGGAACGGTTTCAGGGGACAATGCTAACTTGCGGTTCAAAAGCTTTCAGAGCACACTGTTGCAGAGCAACAAGGTATAGTTTGACAACGAGGCTGCTCTCTTGGATATGTCGGATCCGTCAAATTCGAATAATGTGAAAAAACACGAAGCCATTGCAATCTCTTTTGCGCACGCGCGGAGAGATTCAAGTAATACCATTCAATTCGTATGTTTTTTAGACAATGGGTGGATAATCTTGTGTTGGTAAGGCTATGGTCGCTCTCATTAAAACAGCAAATGAGGCAGTTTCACGGCTGCTCCATACACACTATCCAATCAATCTATAACCAGAAGAAGAGTTGGCCATTAAAAATCAAGGCATTTGTTGGGTTAGTAACAAACAAAATTAATGAGGGGGATGCGAAAACTCGCGATCATTATCATTTATACCAAGAAATTTCATGAAGGGGCAGTGACTTTCGGGGGGTCGTGCATAAATCACGTAATTTAAGTGTTAGGCAACAATAATTTTTACCGGTTTACATGTACAATTCCAACTATGATTTGGAATGCATATTACTAGCGTTGGCATGATTGCAGAAAGGTGAAGTTGTAGATTGCGCATGGGTAGATGGTTCTTTTTCATATAGCATCATACCAAAATCATCTGAAAAGCTGCTAGTCTTAGAATTTAAATGTCAAACAATTGATAATGGTAATACTTGTTGGAATAAAATCCGTTTCCTTGATTCCATTAGTTTCTTCCCTAAATCCCTAAGTCAACACATTCAAGTAAAAAAACGACGATTTTAATAGTTTCCCCCTCCTCAAGCAGCACTTTCTAGATGAAGAACTGTATGATATATTAACGTGTAAGGACATATACCCGTAAGAGTACTACAGCTCCGCCTCTATGCTAAGTGAGGAAAAATTACCGCCCATCGCTAAGTTTTATGGTTCACTTCGCGATCGTCAATGCACCACTGCCGATTATGAATTTGCCAAGAGGGTTTGGGGAAAGTGAGGGTGTACAAATGGGTGGGATTATTGTAAAATGTACCTGGCAAGTGATGTATTGACTTTGTTGGATATTGTCTGTATAAACACGGACAAAATTCATGAAGTATTCGGGTTGGATTTGGGGTATTATTTTTCAACTTCTCATTTGGTGATGGATTCGATTCTTAAAATCAGTGGAACAGGAATAGGTCAGATCGTCGACGTGGATCAGCACCTGTTTGTAGAGAGATCTGTGAGGAGAGGGTAGGTTTTTCATGGGGATCGTATCCTTGAAACCGACCCAATTGGACTACGCACTGGTGAAAAGTCGGATGCCATTTTCTTGGATATGAAATGCCTTTATCCGTCGGCAATGTCTCACTTTTATTTGCCGTGTGGGAATTACAAATCGCATAACAATCCTTCTGCTCCGGATTTCCCCAATATTCAAACTGTTGAGGAAAATGGACCACAAGGATGGTTTTTCAAAATTGATGGTGAAATTCCTCTGGAATTTCATGACTCGGTAAAAAAATTTGTCTTCCCCTGCATCAATAGATCGGTGCAAAGGGACTCGCTGAGTCCCTACAATTTATCATTAGTAGAGAATAAAGGCATGAATTGGACACCTTCAAAACAAAAGCTTATTGCCTACCTGGAGCCGAAACGGAATATTGTTGTACACCACGTTTTTTTGCGGTGGATGATGTCCACCGGTTGCAATGTCACATGGATTCATACAGCCCTCCAATCCGACCAATAACCTTATTTGAAGAAGTTTGTTGACAATTTGTCAGCAAACGGTCTCAAACAAAAACAATGGTCGAAAAAAGGGATCTTTAAACTCCTTTCAAATTCGGCTTTTAGTAAGATGTGCGAGAGTGTGCAAAACTGGAGTCGTTGTGACATTGTCGCCAACCCCAAAAGAATGTTCCTGAATCATTACGGATCCAAACTTCACATCAATCACGATCATAGACTCCAATATGGTCCTTTTACATGGGAAAAAAGAAACATAATTTTAAATACTAACATTGTCGCTGGCAGTGCCATTTTAGAAATGTCAAAAAATTCTTATTTTGGAGTTTTATTACAATGTATGTAAGCGCCAGTGGGAGAGGGAGGGACAAGTTCAAGTTTTTTTATGGGGATACGGATCCTTTATTGTTAAAAGTTAAAACTAATATTTTAGTGGTAAATTTGGAAAATGAAGAGTACATTAGCTCTCGGATGGACTACACAAACTGGGATGAGTCCCGCTATCCGGAGCTGGTGAAATGCCAGGCCCCAAATCAATTATTGAAATTGAAATCAGAAACGGGAAGTGATTTGGTATCACATGGCGTATTTCCCGGTCCAAAAGTGTACTTCGTGGACACGCACAGAGACTACCTTAAAAGTCCGTAAAGGGGTGCCTGTATCTATGTAAAAGAAAATTTCAGCATGAGTGTTTATAGAAACTGTATAGAGCAAAATTTAGTTCCAAGAGCAAGTGTCATGACCATTCGCTCTTTAAAATGCAAACACTATACAGTTCGAGTCGAAAAAAAGCCATGTCCACCATATCGGATAAAGTTTATGTACTCGAGTGTGGTTTAAGAGTACTACCACAGGGCCACTACTTGAATTCAGATCGATTTGAATGTGTAGATTATAGAAAGCAACTCGGCCTGGAGAAAGCTATAAAGTTGTGGGAGGGAGGGCCGTCTGTCGGGGGAGGGGGGCCGCTTTTCCTGTCAACAGCTTAACACTGCCTTTTTTATATCTAGTCCTTTTTCCGTCACAAACTCGGTACTGCCCTTTGCTTTATCTAGTCATTTAAGTTTATTAAATTTCATTGCGCAAAGCGGTAATTTTCAAGGGTTTATATTTGTTGTGTTTTTGCCTGTGTTTACTAGCCCGCCACGGAACATTCCTAGCCTGCCGCGTCACAGGTACCGTCCACTGCCCGTTGCAGTACCGACCGTTGCGTCCTCTAGAGGAATGTCCACCCCTCCGAGTGGCAAGTTATTTAAAATGTTCAAGTTTTAATCACGCTGATACACTCTGATGCTTAGATTTTGTCAATGTTATCCAACGTAGCCAAAACAGGACGTCGATGAAGAATTTATTCAAACTGATGATTAGATTTTATACATTTCATCCGATGTATCTGACAAAAAAGATGATGATAAAAATTATCCACTCTGATACTTAGATTTTGTTAATGTTATCCAATGTATCCGAGAAATTATGTTGATAAAGGATTTATTCAATCTGATAGTAAGATTTTGTCAATTTTATCCGATGTATCTGGCAAAA
This sequence comes from Artemia sinica, assembly GCA_027921565.1. Taxonomy (NCBI): domain Eukaryota; kingdom Metazoa; phylum Arthropoda; class Branchiopoda; order Anostraca; family Artemiidae; genus Artemia; species Artemia sinica. Next base: position 41,577,539 of record CM051259.1, on the reverse strand, counting down.
GATGTTGATAAAGAATTTATTCACTCTGAGACTTAGACTTTGTCAATTTTATCCGACGAATCCGACAAATGATGTTGATAAGGAATATTAATAAAGAACGTATTCACTCTGATACTTGTATTTTGTCAATGTTTTCAATCGTATCCGTCAAAGCACATTGATAAAGAATTTTGTCACTCTGATGCTTAGATTTTCTCAATTTCATCAGACGTATCTGACAAAGGACGATGATAAACAATTTATACACTCTAATACTTAGATTTTGTGAATTTATCTAATGTATTAGACAGAGGAAGTTGAAAAAGAATTTATTCACTCTAACACATAGATTTTGATAATGTTTTCCAACTTATCCGACAAAGGATGTTGATAAAGAATTTATTCAATCTGAAACTTAGATTATGTCAATTTTATATGATGTATCTGACAAAGATATTCATAGAAAAAATTTATTCACTCTGTTACTTAGATTTTGTCAATGTTATCCCAATGAATCTGACAATATATGTTGATAGGGAATTTCATCACTCTGACACTGAGGTTTTGATAATATTAACCGACATATCCGGCAAAGGATGTTAATAAGGAATCTATTCGCTCTGATACTTGGATCTTATCAATTTTATCCTGACATATCCGACAAAGGATGTTGATAAAGAATTTATTCATTCTGATACTTAGATTTTCTCTATGTTAACCTATCTATCCGACATCTATTCATTCGACAAAGATAATGAACACATAACAATGTAATGTATAATTTATTTGTAATGAAATAATGACATGTAGAATATTAATACAAAAAATATTATTATACATTATTAATATCAATGAACAACTTTGGACATTTTGAATCTTTTCCATCAAATATTTCACCATGTTCTCTCTTGATATTATAGCTATTGTCTTCTCTTAGTTCGTAATCAGTAGAATAATCATTATTCCATTTTGAGTCATACACAATTTTTACTGGTGTGTCATCGACAGGTTCAATATGCGTTTCGTCTTTGGTTTTATTTGGTTCATTGACTGTTTGATCAATGATGGTAGTAACGTTTTCTGGAACTTTGTTTTTCATCGAATCATCTTTATATTCCTTAGTGATGTTTTTACCAATGCCCTTTTTATTTTTCCGGTAATTTCAATGTCTATTAACACATTATTTTTACAAGGCTGTCGATAGGATGTATCAGTAGGTAATGTGTTACCAGCAACAGCAACAAGGAGTTGTCCTCTATCATCAATGATTATTTTTATGTTGGCATTCTCTTTGAGTGCAATCATCTCCTGCGATCTCAATCTCGCATATCCACCAACATAAGAGTTGTATTTTTTGGTACTCCAGAGGAATTTAATTCCTTACTGTCATGACAATGCACGCATACATTTCCGATAGTGCTACGACTTGTACTTGTTTCATAGTTCAAATACTTCTCCTTGTCAGCATTCAATGGTACAATAACACTATCTTGTGAACACACTTTCTTAAAATGCTTCTTCTTCACTTTTTTAAAGATACGACTTAAGTGTTTATCCTTCTACTGCGTAAAATTACTGATTTAATAAATGTAATATACTGGGTAGTTGCGATAACCTGCCATAGACTACCAGTGGGAAAGCCTCCTCGTATCTATGAGCAAGCATAGAGTAAGATTGGTACAGCCGCAATTATATTTCATGTCATTTTAAGATACGTAAAAAAAGAGTCCAAAAAATTCAGTCCATTAAAAAGTGCTACTACAATCGTTATTTTTCTAATAGTAAAAGTTACGACTAAAATTTCTGTATCATTTTCATTTTGAATGAGGAAATTATTAAATTTGAATTTTTATGCTTTAAGTATATTTTATATCATTCTAAGGCATGTAAAAAAAGTAGAAAAATACCATATTAAAAACTAATAAAAAAAAATTAAAAAACATCAAAAAAAGTATAAAAAATGGGGGGTGGGGTCCAAAAAGTTGGAGGGAGGGGAAAATTTGAGGTTGAGGTCCTTGGTAGTTAAGGTCACTGATGGCTGCGGTCATTGATGGTTCAATTGCATATTCATCTCACTAGTTGATTTCTAAGGACTTCTAAGGATTGTTCTGAATTTCTTTATTAAAATTCTTTTCTTGGCATCTACATCTCTATTAGTCTCAACTTTTTAGCATAATCCTATACTAAGGCATATTTTATATTGATAACACTACTCAAATGATACTTATGTATTATACAGAACACACCCGAGAAGTAAAGCTAGGTCAACTCACAAGGTCATCTTGGCGCCTACGACTCTATTACTTTCAAATTTTTATCATATCCCAATGCTAAATCATATTCTATATTGGCAACACTGCTCAAATGGTAGTTATGTATTATACAGAACACAACCAAGAAGTAAAGCTAAGTCAAGTCCCATGATCACCTTGTCAACAGTAATCGTTTCCGTAGATCGATACCAATGATGTTATTCCAAATTTACATTAAATTCCGTAAGAGTTAGCACACCCTCAGACTTAACAGGTAAGTAAAGCTAAGTCAAGTCCCATGATCACCTTGTCAGCAGTAATTGTTTCCATAGATTGATATCATTGATGTAATTCTAAATTTATGTTAAGTTGCGTAAGAGTTACCATCCCCTTGGACTAACCTTAACTGGCAAGCAGTTTAACTCGTTTAGCACTTTCATACAATCCAATTAAAATAAATCTAAAGCTCTGTTTCACCTTATTATTCAATCACCAATTAAGATCATTCAAAGCAGAACTATGCCATTTTTTTACGCAAATAAAACAATTTTTATCATTATTAGATACCCCTAGTAATGCAATCAATGGTAACCGAAACTCTAGAAAACAGGATTTTGATAACAATAGATACATCAGAAGAATCAAATTTTAATGATGATTTCAAATATATAAGTTTCATCAAGTTTAGTTATACCCATCAAAAGTTACGCGCCTGAGAAAATTTGAATGATTTTAGAAAAAAGGAGGAAAGACCCCTTAAAAGTTATAGAACCTTAATGAAAATCACACCATCATATTCAGCGTATCAGAGGACCCTACTGTAGAGTTTTCAAGCACCTATCTACAAAAATGTGGAATCTTGCATTTTTTGCCAGAAGATAGATCACGGATGCGTGTTTATTTTTTTTCCAGGGTGATCGTATCGACCAAGTGGTCCTAGAACATCGTAAGAGGGCTCATTGGAACGGAAATTAAAAGTTCTAGTGCCCTTTTTAAGTTACCAAAAAAATTGGAGGGCAACTAGGACCCCTCCCACGCTCATTTTTCCCAAAGTCACCTGATCAAAATTTCGAAATAGCCATTTTGTTCATCATCACCGAAAATATGATAAAAATGTCTTTTAGGATGACTTAATCCTCCGAAGTCCCCAGAGTGAGGGCTGAAAGTTATGAAATTTACTCGATGTTAACATATAGTATTGGTTATTGGGAAGTATACAGACGTTTTACGGGGGGATTTTTTCTGGTAGTTGGGGGGGGGGGTGGATCGAGGATTATATGAGAGGATCTTTCCATGAAGCAAGTTTTCATGGGGGAAGGGACATTACTATGAAGGGGTGCTGGATTTCCCAGCAATATTAAAGAAAAAGATCAGAAATTAAATAAAAAAAACTAGTTTTTTAACTGATTTCAACTGATCAACTGATTGTGATTTGGGGGTCATTTTTAAAGAGTTGGAAAAAAAAATCGAACTTTAGCTTAAAGAGCAAGGTATTGACTAAGGAGCGAACCCCCTAATATACGTGTTAAAAGTTTATGAACATAGAAGTTAGTTACGTAAGTTAATTCGTAAGTTACGTATATTTATTACTAAAAAAACGTACATAAATAAAATTAAACAAGTTTCGAGAAAGCCATTTAACCAAATAAAAGTAAAATTAATATGTAAATTTTGTTTTAATTATTCATGTAAGGTGAGCCAAAATCAAAACCTGCATTATTTCAAAAATGTTCAAAAACTAAATAAAAAAAACAATTTTTTTTTAACTAAAAGTAAGGAACAACGTTAAAACTTAAAACGAATAGAAATTATTCCGTATATGAAGGGGGATGTCCCCTCCTCAACGCCTCACTCTTTACGCTAAAGTTTGACTTTGTCTCACAACTTTATTTTTTAAAACAATAAAAAAACTTTAGTGTAAAGAGCGAGGCGTTGAGGAGGGCACAGCCCCCTTCATATACGGAATAATTTCTGTTCATTTTAAGTTTTAACGTCGTTCCTTACTTTCGGTTAAAAAAACTTGTTTTTTTATTTAATTGACCCATAGAAACCTGTCTGACAAGTCTTGTCCCCGGCATGGCAATTGATGCATGACCGTGGTAAGTCATGTACCGTTGAAACTGCACTGTATATTAAGTACCCTCCGTAGTCGATGTCTCTGATTGGTCCAGGAAATGGGTGTTGCCTCAGAAGCCTGTCTGGTAAGTCATGTCCCTTCTGTAGTACTAGATACCTGTCCGTGGTTAGTCATGTGTCGTTAAAACTGCACTGTATATTCATGCTCCATGCCTTGTCCCGGTCGCGTTACGTACTAGCACACTACTCAAAGAGGGGTTGGCCAAATACCATGTGACTGTGGCAATTTTTATGTTGGTAGAATCATCAAGATTTAGAAAAACGCCTACAACAACAAAAAGACGATATAACTAAAGCTTTAAATTCTAATGGTACAAATATTTCTTTTGACCCTGCTTTAAGCAGTCATAGCTATGATAATCCTAGCCATAAAATGCTTTTTGAAGAAATTTCGCTTATTAGCAATTATTTAGTCATAAAATAGGTTGTTTGAGAGGCAATTGAAGTTAAAATCAAAATAAATAGTAATATTTCCTTCAATAGAGATTTGGGGGAATATTCGCTTAATGTCTTACATACAAATTTAATTAGAAATGTTTTAAATAATTATATTAAAAAACCAGTTAACAATTCCGCTCAACCTGTTACGGATAAATCTTCTAAGCTGGCTGCCAAAAAGGCAAGATTAGCTTTAAGAGCGTGTCCGTAAGTGTTTCTTATTCCATTTGAATGAACTGTCTTTTTTCATTTCGCTTGATGTACCAGTCCTGGCTGAACTTCCTTGAAGTAATGACGATAGGGATGTTTTAACTTTTATTTTTTAGTTTTTACAATTGAATTTTAATGTCAGTTTCTTTTTATATAGTTTTTTTTCTTCATTTGTTTTGTTGAGGATGGCCCTTGGATATTGGATCGAAATATTCATTTAAAGTTGCGTTCTACTGTCTTATATATAAACAAATTCCCTATTGTTCTACTTATTGTTTATGATGGAAAGGCAGTGTGGTTTTTGTCGCTATTTACGCTGAGCCGGGTCGCTCCTTACTTACAGTTCGTTACCACGAACTGTTTGAAAAGGAGAAAATGTTTTCGTACAATACTAAGTTCAGTGCACTCTTATCCAGGCAGGACATCAGTAACCATAACTTCAAAAGCAAAGTCAAGAAACAATGAATACCAAAGTTAATAACAAATAACAAAGCGGCACCCATCTGCACAATAAAAAATTAAAGCAAATTCTCCAGATTGAAATCTTACTGCTACGCCAACCCTAAATTCGGTTAATGCAGCAGGCTGTGTTCAGCAAAAGCACAGTTCATATAATTATCCAGTATGATCATTCTCTATCTCATCCATTATAAAAACCCGGACCGGGATGCCAGTGCTCCGGAGAACGATTTTGCAGATATAAACATAGGCGAAGTCAGATTAGCGGGAATGCAGGTTAGTCTGTTTCCGATTGTTTCCATCAAAGTGCATTGAAACAATCGGAAACAGACTAACCCGCATTCCCGCTAATGCAGAAATAAGTGGGAGGAGCTTTTTGTTTGCACCGAGAACGAAGACCAGAAATGATCTGCGATAGCTTACTGGTATATTCTGTCTACTGTGAGCAAAAGTTACTATCTCAAACTTTAAGGTCGTTGTGTATGAATTCTGATCTTAATTCAGATAAGACAATGGAACTAAAGGAATTAGCTCTGTTTGTTAAGAACTTCCAGTAAAAGACAAAGATTCCTTCCATAGAAAAAATATTTAGATCTCCTACGAAATGTGGGTTTTTAGTGAAGTCTCTGACTGAAAAATATCAACACTATTGCGAGCATGAACCATTACGAATAAGAGCGAGATCTATTGCAAAGTAGATTGACGGATCATGTGCCCTGTAACTGGAAATAGCACATCCTCTCGATTTTTTTTAAAATCCAATTACAAAATTGAAAGATTTCATTCTTTTCTTCCAAGTGAAAATATTGGACTTCATTTCATTATTATTATAATTAATTAGATCAAGAGATATCTACTCAAGATTAAAGAATGTGTAAAAACCTCATTGTGCAACTATTTACCGATGAAGTTCTCTATAGCAAAGTCTACCATAACTGTCCACCTAGATTCTGTTACTGCCTGAAGTAAAAATAACTTTTAGGTATTTTCATTGAAAAACATCAAAAAGAATCAAACCCCTTCCCTGGACATTAAAAACATTTTTTTTCGTATATTTAAAGAAAACGAGAAATTTCTTTCCCTCCCCCCTGTATTTTTTTAGTCAGCGTCCCTGAGGATATCCGATGACAAAAAAACTTTGTCCTCTTTTCACTTATAGAATGAAGTATATTAGCGCAAGAACAAGAATGGGAAAAATAAAGCATTTCTTCAATATTTGTCTCAAAGTAAGTGAACCATATAACTTAACAGAATTATTGAAGAATACAGTTTCTACTTGCAAGTTTTTTATAGAGATTCTGTTGTTTTCCTGATAACACATTTTCTAAGAAAATGCTCTTCCAGTTTGGAAGTTCCAGGCAATATTATTCTTCCAGGAAAACTTAGTTAATGTATCCTGCTTTTTAGAATTTGTTTATGTTCCCGGGTAAGTAAATTTGGAAAGCAAATTGTAGTAAAAGTTTAAAAAAGACTAGACATTGGAAAAAGAGCCAAAGAAAATCCATCCATAAACTTTGATTTCCGCCAGAATTTCCTAGAAGAGCATAATGTTGCATGTAAAATTGCGTATTTGTATGTCATTGAGCAGAAATTCACGGGATTTCTTTAGTGCCTTGAAACGCTGTCCAATTTTGGGCTATTTTTGATGCGACTGAGCGAGAATTCCATAATGACTTTCAGAGGCTCTAGCCATGTCATTTAACAATAATGAAAAAAATACTCCTTACAGCAAACACCACCTCAGGTCCACAAAGTTTAAGGCTATGTTAGTTTCTTACCACAAGGGTTGCAATTTGAAACCTCTATATTCTAAAAAAAAGGTTTTGAAGTCCGCGATTTGATTTTAAAACAATAAATATTTCCTTCTCCATGATTTGTGGTACATAGGACATCCGCAACTGTTTCTAGGAAATTTATTTACCGACAGGTGCCCTTTCCGACTGGCAGCTGGGATCGAGCCCTGAGGATCGAGCCCTGGGCCTCCTTGTTGTCAAACAGAGGTCAATCCACTGCACTAAAATAAGTCAAAATACACAACTTAAATACCATCAGTTTACTATATTCTCTTTCTTGAATGTGCTATTAATGAATTAGACATTATTGTTGTTGTAGCTGTAGAAACTAGAAGTAAACGGCTTCAAAATTAGTCAAACAACCTAAGACTGATGCAAAGCGTTAGGTATGTAAAACTTCCTTACTGATATATTTCAAATAGCAAGATTAATATATATCCTATTTCTTTTTTCCTGTTTTATCCTCCCTTTCTACCCTATTTCTTTCTGTTATATATCTGCCTATCTCTTATGTTTATCATTTTGATCTTTTTCTGGATAGGGTATATTTGCCCATTATTATGACATATTGTAGTTACTTTAATTCAAGATATGTTTTATTGTGTTTATAGCTTTGAACTTTTTGTTTGGTGTATGTGTTTTGTTTATTGTTATTGTATATTCAAACGGCCTAGTAAACAAAATTGGCAAATCTGTCAAATTCGGGGCTAATTGACTAGCTAAAATTGAAAAGACACTTTGATTTTACATTCAACATTCTCTCTAAACAAAAAAATCAGTAGCGCCAAAATAACTATACAGTCCCTCTCCCCTCCCCCATACATAGATAACCTTAGATGATCTGCCAAAGATTGCTTATTTTGTTGATTTGCATTATATTTGTACTCATTTCCCACCAACAGTTGGTTTATAGTACGAAATAATAAAAATTTGAAAAACCCAACAAATCAGCGAGGTTTCATGAACAGCCCAGAGATATATGTAAATATTAGGACGGGAAGGGGCTGGGAAGTAATTGCGACGAGAATAATAATTAAATGTGGAAAGAGTGGGGAATGGCAAATAAAATGGTAATTCAGTCTCTCACTGTGAATAAACTTACTGATTATTTTTTATGAATATTTAGGATGACAATGTTATAACAAAAGATGGAATTGCTTTAATTTTGAAATCAACTAAATTAATACATTTTATTTAACTATTCTTGCCAAAATGGCTAAAATATTTTGTGCAAATTATCTAAATTTGGTAAATTTGGTCAATTTTACCTTTTTTTTTTCTTGAGCTGAGTTTGGCCAATCATTTCTTTTTATCCAAGTGAACCAATTTTAATATTTATCATAAGTCAAATTAGAGCCTACCCTCCCCCCCCCCCAATCGGGGTAGGGAGTTCTGGGTAACCTGTAGCAAAGTCTTTAGTGTTACGTGAATAAGAAAGCATAAATACTTCCAAATGGGAGTTTTCAGACTGTTTTCTAAATGCTGCCGGATTTTTAACAACAACATTCTGATCTTATGATAAGAATACAGCAATAGACTTAACCAAGGTCAACAACTAAAACTGCACTTCTGATGCCAAGATCCACGATTCTTTAATGAGAAGCCACAAATAAACACTTAAAATGCTAGGTTTTTCTTAAGTGTCTTTGCTAAGAAATAGTTAAAAAAATAATTCATATTAACAATCATTGGCATGCACAAGTAGTATGGGGTCAATATCTTTAAGTGGCCAGCATACCCTGTTATTCAAAGTGACTAGTAAAACTGTCTTTCCAGGTGCACATGTGACCCATTATTCTTACGAACACACGTGGTGTTATCTCAACTTCTGGATGATAAGAAAAATTCTTCAAAATACTTCCCAGCTGTTATTTCTTCGTAAAATGAGCCTTTGGATATGGCCCGGCACACGATACCCATTACGTGATCATTGATATAAAAGTTTAACGACGAGTTACTTGGTATCACAGTTCCACATAGACACTTAATTAGTTTACATTGTTTCAAGTGGAATAAAACATTCAAATATTTTAAAAATGAGTGGTTTTATGCTACTGCACCTTGAAGGAATTGACAGTAACAAAATGAAGACAAGGGATCCCAATGTAGCAGTTGAAATTGGAAAACATTTTCGACTAACATTTGAGTGGGATGAGATGTTTGGTAGATATGTTGTATCTTTGAGTAAATTTTGGTCGGAAGAACCATTATGTTTCACCACAAAAGTGAATATAATGCATATGTCGAGACTACACCGTGGATTGAGTGCAATCATGGATGCCATTGAGGACAATGGATTGACTCAGCTCATGAAAAAAGAGTGAAAATGTATATAATTCCTTTATTACATTTCTGACACTAAGAAATATTTTATAATGATTTGTTTTCTTATGGTTAGATATTTTAATAGATAGTTTACTTCTATCTCTCTAGGGAACCAGAAGGCGTTGAGAGTGTACACAAAGTAGAAACTTGTAATTGTTTGTTTAGTCTATAATCGGTAATGGGAGTGTCAAGAATGAAAATGGATGGATTTGAGAAACAGTAAATCTTTTGGAATCTTGTAACATTGGAAAATTGTTTGAATATTAATGATCAATTTCAGATGTCAACCGTACAAAAGTGAATATTCTCTGAAAAATTCTTGACATTATCATGGAAAATGATTCTCTAAATTTGGATTATTTTATTAGGCTTTAACGTTGTAGTCCAAATGCATTTACTCACTTCATTGACATACTAATTGAAACAAGACAAAATTGTATTGTGGATTTGCTTTTTAACACTAACTAAAAACATTCAAGTTTCCATAATGATTTTTCAGTCTTTGTTTTTGATTAGAACTGTCAACAATTTAAAAAAAATCCTGTCCAAAACAGATATAATTGATTTAACTTCACTCGATTACTTCTCATCCTAGAAGATATTCCTTCTATTGATCGTGAGTCAGTTTCTTTTTGGTAGTGAGACAGTCAACATTAAAAATCATGTTTTAAATATGTCCACTACTTTTATTTACATTGGGCAGCTGGTCGTCATGTGAGAAGTGCAATACAATTGACGACTATACGATGAGTGTAGACTATACAATCTATGTAAATTGCATATAGGATATGCCGTACAAAATAAGGATTGTAATTTGTAATTCCTGTCTTGAAGAGCTTTGTGACTCTCACCCTAAAGGATATCTATGTTCCAATTATCGCTATGATAAGTGGGATCAGTGGGAAAACACTTACCCTGGCATGATTGGAAAAAACCCTAAGCGTGATTTCAGTTTATTTCTAAGGGATTTGCATCATCGCAGAATTAAATTGTTTTGGGAAGAAGAATTTGGAGCACTTTCAATTGTAAAATCACAAAACGAGCCTGGTTTATACGTCATTATTTTGAGGGCATTGGTAGTTGTAATTATAAACCTACTGACTTTTATTTGGCTGTTACTGAAAATGATTCTTCATATGAGAATATCGTGTGCGACATTAATTCAAATAAGCAAATAGAAACATGTAGATTTTACTATATGAATCATAATAATATCATTGACTTCGCAAATAGATTTAATAAAAATGAAGTTACATTATATTATGGAAAAAGTGACCTTGATTTTCCACACCAAGATCAGTACATGTTGAATCCAATTGATCTACCACCACTAATCGTTATCGACGACGATGACCACCTAACTGATGAAGAAGAAGAAATCTAAAATAATGACGAGAAAAGACTTTTTTGTACATATATATATTTTATTAATAAACAAATTTACGAACATTTTTAAAACATTTTATTCTTAGGGCACTGAAATCAGTATTATACAGATAGGACAGGATATTTTCTACCATGAAGTCATTCAATCGAGAATTGTCTTTGTAAATATTGAGAAATTTGTTTTTAGTATAGTCACGACATCGAAAATTAAAATATGGTAATGCATGAAAATCACAGCTTTTGGTTGATAAATCTTGCACTCGCTTCCGATTTCGAATAATTAATTTCCAACTTCTTTCAAGAAAGTTTCTGATTTGAGGAGTGTAGAATGCATATGGTATACCAAGAGGATCAAAAAATTATATATTCTTCGCTGTTTGAAAGATGCATAGCCATTGCACCGTCCGATCAGTCGATGGACTACTATTAACAATGATAATGGTATTGTTAGCACTATGAATATATTGAAGAAAATCCGAGAGTATGCAATCGGATTTCCATACGGACATGTATGAATCGAAGTTAAATACATCGATTATTTGATTTGTGTTTAGGGTGCCAAGTCTAATAGAACACTACCTTCGGGGGTAATTTCCGAATAGTTTTCTAATTCATTTAGTGAGATTAATGTTGCACTCACCGTCAACGATTCGGCAAAGATACACTCTAAACGTACAGTGCTCGTTCGGGCAATACTCATATCTTGAGTACCAGACAAGTCCAAAACAATGATACTATGACTTTTGCGAACATTGTATCAGGTATACCATTTTAAAATAGTTGTGAATCGCCATCCAGGGATTGCAGTGTCAATTCATATAGGGTCCTATAGGATTTATCAAAGGATAAACTTTAGAGAGGAATTACATTTATTTTACATACAAGAGAGGAAAGTCCAAACATTTCAAATTCATGTGGAGAACTTGTCATGTGGACACTGGTAATTCTTACAAAAGCCAAAGCAAGTTTTGAAGGAACGTCACCATTGATAAATGCAGAGTTTTAGTAGGTACTTGAATTAGTGGCAATATGTCGTTGATTGGTGATTGTGTGAGGAACGAGCGGTTTGATATTATTTCCAGAAGATCTTAATTTTTCAATTGCCAAAGCAACAGAACTCAAAACCTGTTGTTTTCGCACATGCGGTGTTGCCGAGGTGAGGTTGACATTTACATTGGGGATGCATCAATCATTTTTTCTCAAGAAGGAATTGGATGGGGCGAGTTGTAACTTTATGTTAATTTCAACATTGGGAAGCATCAATTGAGGTACAACAAATATTTCATGATGTATTTTACCAGCTAAATAAAACTCCTTGGTCACTACCTAAATGAGCACACCATCAGTACCATGATTCGATCTATAATCATAGCCCATCGCCAGACCTCTCAATTTCTTATAGGACTTTGGAATCATCAACCTAAATGGTATATAGCTTAAATAGTTTGATGGATTGTTGTTAGTGCTCACCAATGTTCCATTTATGTAGACACATATTTGTCTAAACAAATTATTTAGAACACAATTTTCATAGGATAATCCATTAGTAGAGGTGGGAGTTTGATTTTCAGAATTTTTCCTCACAACAAATTTTAAATCAATGAATGTGGATGATAAATCTATGAAGTAGTATTTGTTGGAATAAATTTGAAAATTTATGTTTTCAGAGATTGGTTGTTTTGGAATTGTTCATAGTATCAGTGTTTTACACTGACATCTGTACTTTCTATATTGAAAAGATTTAGAGATGAGGTGACTGTGGGATGAGATTCCTTGTGGTGTAGATATGTCATTCCAGTTTAGGAAAAGAAAGCATTTTTCGATCTAATAAGTTTTTTCTTGGTTTCTTTTTCTTCTTTGACAAGAGTGATTTCTTTCGTTTCTCACCTGAGTAGAAACTGATGAGTGATGAGGTGTTTATCGACCTTTTTAAACCTTCTCCACTTTGTCGTGATTGCAATCACTTACCAAGGGATGTTCCGCTGGACTTCAAATTTTTTGAGACACTTTCTTTAAAATCTTTACCAGCCCTCCAATAATGTAGTGTAGAGGATACAAAACCCATGGCAACGGGGGTAATATACTTTCTTAGCCAGGGGTAATGCAGAGTGAAACGGCTTAGTAATTCAAATGCCAAGGCCAAAGCCCGACATTGACGAACGAAGTTTGTAATAGTCCATCCCATCACCCAATTGTCGTGGTTTGAGAGTAGTAAAATAGCAATCAATATCAGAACAAACAAGTGTATTTTTATTAGCTATCTCGTTGTTGTTGAATGGGTAGAAAATGACATGTAATCACAGCCAAACCTTGTGTTATTGCTAGAGGATCACCTAATTCACTTCTTAATGTTAACTGACAGTGTTCCAAATACGAAGGGTTTAAAGGAACATACTGAAGATGCTTCATGTTATAATGATGAACATGTTCATGGGTGGATTTTCGTTCAAGAACACGTAGGAGGGATAATTTGAATTAACAATCCTAGATGTCTCAACAATGGACGCATAAAGAAGTATACAACTCTTCGAGGAGAAACTAGGTGCATATTCTTAAAAAATAACACAGTCCATCCAAATGGCAGTTCCAGCGCTTTTACCATTGATTATGTTCTGTTTAAAACCAAGAACATCTCTTGGGTTATCATTGAGATGAATCTTTTCATTTTCCATGGGTTAGCAAATGTAAATCTTGCCATGATCCATTGAATAATTGAACTGGAATGCACCATTCTTAAGAGCAGAGATTCTTCTATTGATTGTAGAACACAAATCATTCATACTGCCCTATTCTCTACAATTTAGTATGAAGTACCGGTATAAGTTAGAGTTAAGTGATTTTATCCAGTTTTTGGGTATTGTATAAACGAGGCAATCAGTTGGTCTAATTTTTATATCATATGTACGATCCTTTCTCAGGATATCATATGTATTTGTTAGAATACAATCGACAAGATCAACTTCATACTCCCTGTCGTTGAATTTGATGGTGAGGGAGGGTTTTGTTCAAAAATCACTTGTTTTATTCAAATCATTGTAGAGGGGATTGGAGATATTGAAAATAAATGTTCCACAGAAATCATTAGCCATCGTTTACGTCTTCAGCAGGTATCCACAAATCAAAATCAGAGTGGTATCCTAGCCAAAAAACAAGCAACTATCTCTTGCCCCTATGAGCACGATTCTTTAGTGTCTTTTCAATCCGATAGATTCCGGTGTTTTAACTTTTTGTAATTTATAATCATAAAATGCCAAATAATCTCGTCATCTTTCATGTTACGTAGACGAAATGTTATGGGTGTAGCTTCTAAGATTCTGGAGACTTTAAAAAGTTCAGAGAACAAAAGTAGTTACCTTTTTCAAAACATTAGTAGCTCGATTGATTCAAACTGTTTCACTTGCATTGAATTTATTCTGTTTCACTTTTCTCCCTTCACTAGAATATTGTTTAAGAAAAGCGTCAAGTGTATTGCCATCTCCTTGATGAACTTTCATAGGGGTAGAGTTGGAAAGGTATCAATCAGGACTTTGATTTTAAATCAACATAATTTTATCCAAATCATGAATAAAAGCATCAGTATTTTTAATTTGCAATATCTTGAAATTAAAGGTCAAAGAGTTCTTATCAATCGTTCAGCCACTGCTAACCTTATTGAACTATGATTTATTGAACCTTCTTTACATGTGGATTATCAAATTCATTACCCTTTGAATCTTCTTATAAAAATCCTGTTCAAGAATGGTTTCAAGAGCTTAAACGACTTCATCACTTCTCTTTAACCGCAGTGGAATGGCATATGCAAAGCGACTAAAAACACTGATTGCAAATAGAATGTAATTGTATGGCTCATTGTGACGCCATTCAATCTCATCTAGAGTCAAAAGATCTGCTTGTCATATTTGCTATGGCAAAAAGGCTTTAGTTTTCGATAGTGCCTACCACGAACTGTATGATTACGATGTAGGGCGCAAGTTGATTCATTCTGTAAATAATGTGCCGCTAGCCTCTTTTTAAGTCCAGTGACTTGAGCAAGTGTGGTGGGTGAGCTTAAACTTCCCACTTCACCAATATTCTCAAAAACAGATTTCTAAGCTTTAACCATTTTTGACATGAACATGCAGTGAAGTGTCCATTGCCCTTTTACGTACTAACAGGTGGTGAGGTTGATGCATTCATATTAAGACGCCTTCACTGGAGTCTCCCCACTCTCGTCAAATCATCTTCATCGCCACTTGGTGTGGCAGTATTTTCTGAAAATGATTTAAAAACATCTTTAGATGTTTAACTAAATTCCTTTAATCGTTTTAAAACGTGTTTATTCCCAATAAGACTTTTGGGGAGGTTTAATGAGTTTAAAAATTTAGGCAAATGACTGACAAATGATGCAAGCCTTTTAAGACTTGTGGTCAAATCTGATGACAAATCAAGTAGAATATAGGTCTTACCATGAATAACAACTTGATTCCCACCACAACCAGCATCAATCTGAAGATGTTCATTTTCAGTGAGATAAGTCAAGAGTCATTTACACTGCTCCCGATAGGAATGAGGCATTGGTCTGCAACATTTGTCTAATCTTTACAAAAATGTTTTTCTTCTTTTGGTGGTGACGATGGTGGTTCTGAGCTTTGAGTCATAACTTTTTTTGATCAACTAAATTTATATAGTGTGGTTGCTAACGGTAGGGTTTATGTTTGTCAACTCGTTAAAGTGCATTTTGAAGCAAAATTAATTTTTCATCGTTGACCATTGTCTTATTGGTAATGAATTTATTGAGATTGTCGTCGAAATGCTCCTTCGGCTAAGGGGCGAGTTCTATTGGAGTCAATTTGTAGGGTTAGACCGTCTAGAGAAAACTATTTACAAGTCATGTAATGATTGGCAGTAAAAGTGTAAAGAGGCTAGCAACCGCTTGAACGAGCCGTTTTTTTAGAATCGTTTTCTTAATTTTAGTCGCTGCTGCTAGGCCAAGTACAAGTGAACGATGTTGCTTTGTATGTTACTTAACTACTTCTGGCAGTTAAAAATCGCCTTCAGTTAAATTTAAACAAAGCTGCGATACAAGATTACTGATTTCTCTGTCAACACCATATTTGAGTATGGCCTTCCTAAGCCTTGGCTTTGAATTACCTCTGACGGTGAATAAACATCGGTGTTCATATAGCTTCTACAGTGTAATGATGACAACTAACGACTTTTTTTTACTGTTCACCGGCAAATATACTACAATTTCATTGTCAAAAATATTAGTGACTACATGTAAATCCTTGGGTGTGTTCTGAGTGAGGTTGTAGCCTGATTTTATGCCGAGAATAGAAATTTCGGTTAAGCCGTGTATATTTGTCTGTTTAAAGTTATGAGGGAGCTTGAATCACGAACAACCCTGTAGATGATATAGTAGGCACAATTCAAAGCAAGTGTACTCATACACTTGCTCTGATGCAAGAAATTGTGTAGAACTTGGATTACGGAAATCTGCTCATAATGAGATCAGACAGTGAACAATTGTAACATCTCCTGAGACCATACTTCGATGGATTCAACTAAATCATCAATAATCCACCAAGAGTTTGGTTCAATTATATTAAAAATGTCAAGTCCCTATATGAATTTCGTGTCTGGGCAATAGTTTTTATTTTATAGTAGGAATCTTGACAGACACTGTTACAATAGTAAATATTTTTTGGATTTTCTAAAAATATTTTATTACGATTTTGAGTTATTTTTGTTAAAAGTGTCGTTTAACCAGACGATGA
Source organism: Artemia sinica (assembly GCA_027921565.1). Taxonomy (NCBI): domain Eukaryota; kingdom Metazoa; phylum Arthropoda; class Branchiopoda; order Anostraca; family Artemiidae; genus Artemia; species Artemia sinica. Next base: position 41,560,805 of record CM051259.1, on the reverse strand, counting down.
TGGTCTTCAAAGAAACGATCTGAATGGAGTTTTAAATTAGTACATACTACTCCCAATGTAAAAATATAACTAACCGTAGAATACTTTTGTGCCTTGAATAAATGATAATTCCCTATTGATTCAAGAACGCCTCTACTTTTCTAAAGAACATAAAACACTGCCGAGATGGGAAAAAAGAACTCCCCTCCCACCTATAAAAAAGGATCTCACCCACCACCTACTACTGAATTTCCCCCCACCAAAATGACATCTATAGTCTCGACATACAACTAGGTCCGAAGTTAGACAATGTCCGTGGAGTAGCACCCTCACGTCATCCACACACATATTTGATTTTATCCGATGCGGCGGACATGGCATTTTTTCATCTATAACTGTATAGTTTTCAAATTTTTAAGAGCAAACGACCGTGACTTTCATTCTTGGAATGAGATTACTTTCCACACAGTTTCTATAAACACTCATTCTGATATTCTGATTCACATAGTATCTAGGCACACCCTTGTAGACTTGTTTGATTACCTGTCTGCCATAGATAGTGATTTAGGGGAATAAAGTGGAGCTGGCTCCACTATTGACACAATTGTATTTATCAGATACAGGTTATCGCAATATTCACCTGTATAAGGCTGAGTTTGGCGATCTGTTCAATTCCTTAACAAGTGGTAGTATTCACACAGATCCTATAGACACCACACACTCCTATGTCAGCATGATTCAGGCACTTCTCGAAAACCATATGCGGGAGGCGGGAGGACGGGGCTCTGTAAAAGCATCCATTACGTGTAAACTCATTTTTTTAAATGCAAGTTCGGGTGTTTTGCGTGAGCATCATATACAAACAAGAATACAGACGAACTTGACCCAGACTTGAATCATTTTGAGGGTGTGTTTTCGGATTGGGTGGGTGAAATGTTTAATAGAATGGAGGGGTTCAATGAAAACGGGAGTGGGCTGTTAGTTTTATTTGTAGAAAAATTAGAGCTTAACATAACTAAATTTAAAAAGGAATTTGTTTTAAGAGGTGGGGTGAGGAAAGGTAACTTAAAAAAATATAATACAAATTGAAAGGGGTGTAGAGGTGTACAGCACTTTTGTTTTGACACGGGATTGGAGCGTTTTAAATAGTCTGTCCTTGTAGGGGAACATAAGCCCGAGAGATTTGATACCACTAAGCCATTGTTGGAGGATTAGGGAGTAAAATGGCAGTGGGGAGGGTTCTGAATTTCTAAAAGTAGATTTTAATTGTTTAAAGGGGCACTTTCCTATTGCACTCAAGGGAATCGATGATTTTTGAAAGGGCTAATGAACATTTAATAGTAGTGGTTACAGTTTTACAGTTTGATGAAGAATATAAAGAAGGAGAACTAAGTGATAAAAAAGGACAATTTATTTCGTTAGGGCACCATCCATTGAATCAATGAAACATTGAGTATGGCTTCCCTACGAGCCTGCCAAAGATCCTGAGTCAATTGTTCACTTTTTTCCGATTCCACATATTATTCAGGTTTTAAGTGAGAGTAAAAGGGGGAAGGGCAATTGCTATTACTGCCAAATGTGTCTCTCTAGGTTTCACAGCGATTTAAAATTAATAAATCAGCTGAAACACTTTAAGCGTCATGGATACTAGTATTTGGAAACGGTTTCAGGTGGCAATGTCACCTTGTGGTTCAAAAGCTTTCAGAACACGCTGTTAAAGAGCTATAGGGTGTCATTGGACATTGATGCTGCGCTCACGGATGTCTTGTATCCGTCAAATTTGAATCGTGTGAAAAAACATGAAGCCATTGCAATCTCTTTTGCAGATTTGCGAAGATTTAAGTAATGCCTTGCAATTGGTAGATTTTATTGAGAAGTTGGATGGAGAAGATTGTGCTGGCACAGCTATTGTTGCTCTTATTCAAACATCAAATAAGGCAATTTCACGGCTGCACTTTACACATTATCTAATGGATCTATCACCAGAAGACGAGTTGGCTATTAAAAATCTAGACATTTGTGGGGTTTGTACGAAATAATTAATGAGGGGGATGCGAAAGCCCAGAACCACGATCATTTATGGCAAGAAGTTTCATCAAGGGGGATTAACTCTCGGGTGGTTGCGCATAAATCGTGTAATGTAAATGTTAGACAGCAATACTTTTTATCGGTTTACATGCACAATTCCAATTACAATTTGAATTCATCTTACCAGCGTTGGCCCGATTGCAGAAAGGAAGTTGTAGATGGCGCATTGGCAGATGGTTTTTTTCATATAACATCATACTGAAATCATCTGAAAAGCTGCTAGTCTTAGAATTTAAGTGGCAAGCAATTGATAATGGTTAAGTGTTCTCGAATAAAATCTGTTTCCTTGATTTCTTTAGTTTGTTCCCCAAATCTCTAAGTCAATTGATGAAATTACAGAAAAGTGACGATTTTGATAGTTTCCTCCTCGTTAATTAACACTTTACAGATGAGGAACTGTATGATTTATTAAAGTGTAAGCTGATATACCCGTAGGAGTACTACAGCCCCGCCTCAAAGCTAAATGATGAAAAATTACCACCCATCGCAGAGTTTTGTGATTCACTTTGCGATTGTCAATGCACCACTGCCGATTATGAATTTACCAAGCTGGTTTGGGCAAAGGGAGGGTGTAAAAATGGCTGAAATTATTGTAAAATGTACCTGGCATGCAATGTATTGACGTTGTTGGATATTGTTTCTAAAAACACGGACAAAATTCATGAAGAATTAGGGTTGGATTTAGGTTGTTATTTTTCCACTCTTCATCTGGTGATGGATTTAATTCTTAAATCAGTGAAGCAGAAATAGGTCTGATCGCTGACGTGAATTAGCACCTGTTTGTAGAAAGATCCATAAGGGGAGGGTATGTTTTCCACGGGATCGTATCCTTGAAGCTGACCCGACCGAACAACTCACCGGTGTAAAGTCGAATGCCGTTTTCTTGTATATGAATTTCTTTATCCGTTGGCAATGTCTCACATTTGTTTGCCGTGGGGGAATTACCAATGGCTTGACAATCCTTCTGCTCCAAATTTCCCCAACATTCACACTGTTAAGGAGAATGGACCACAAGGATAGTTTCTTGAAATTGACAGTGAAATACCTCTGGAACTTCATGACTCGATAAAAGACATTTTTTCCCCTGCATAAATAGACCGGTGTATAGGGACTCTTTGAATCCCTACAAGTTATCATTAGTACCAAATAAAGGTATGCATTGGACACCTTCAAAACAAAAGTTTACTGCCGACCTTGAACCGAAATGGAATATTGTTCTACACACCGTTCTTTTGCGGTGGATGCTAGCCAACGGTTGTAATGTAACAAAGAATCATAGAGCTTTCCAATTCAATCAAAAACTTTTATATGAAGACGTTTGTTGACACTTTTGTCAAAAAAGGCCTGAAGTGAAAACAAAGGTCCACAAAAAATCTTTAAACTCATTTCAAATTCGGCATTTGGAAAAATGTGTGAGAGTGTGCGTAACATGGGTCGTTGTGACATTGTAACCGGCCCAGAAGAATGTGCCCGAATCATTGCGGATCCAAACTTTACATCATTCACAATCATAGAGTCTAATATAGTCCTTTTACATAGACAATAGAGAAATATGGTATTAAACAAGAACATTGGCCGCTGGCAGTGCCATTTTTGAAATTTAGAAACAAATTCATGTTGGAGATTTGTTACAGTGTGTGTAAGCGCCAATGGCCGGAGATGGGACATGTTCAGGTGTATTATGAGAGAAAACAGGGTGTATTAAAGAGAAATAAAACACATTAGCAACAAAAAACGACGTTTATTAAACTTGTATTGGCAGACATCACCCTTTACAAAACCCTATATACACAATTACTACCAGCCATCCTTAAAAAAAGACAAAAAAGTAAGCCCCCCCAAAAAAGGACAAAAAATAATAATAAAATAAATAAATAAAAATAAACGAAATAAATTAATTTCTAATAAATTTCACAACCTAATAGGATGCCGAAGACACAAAATTAAAAATAATTCTTCTATTCTACCTCCTCGTCGCTCTTCTAAAAAAGTTTCACAATCACTCAAGAGAAAATACGCTCAAAAGGAATTAAAATTTGTATGTAGAAAAACACTGTCCTTTTAGTTTACTGCAAAATTCATTTAGCTAATCAATTGTTGAGATTGTCTGAGGTAGGGGCTCCCACACCCAAGGGCCAACATATCTTATGGAAAAAACGGATCGCTTCGTAATAACCTGAGGTCGCCGAACTAGTATTGATGCTCTAGTCGAGTAGTTATGGAAATTAACACCACTTGTAAACATTCCCCTTTAACACTCAGGTAATAACGCGTGTGTATATTTATACATAAAAGAGCATTATAAAAACAGAATAATCCAGCAATCGGTAATATATTTACTTGATTATATCTATGTCCAACAGACAAATTATGATTATCTCCAGTTAAAACACGTAGGGAACTATTTTGTAAACTTCTAAGGCGACGAAGGTGAGTTAAAAACGTACTTGACCACAAAAGACAACCATATAGGTTGTCAACTATATGGGTGAACAAAAGAATAATGAAACAATCTCATAATATGTTTCGGAAAAAAGTGCTTCAGTTTCCTCATCATCCCAACAATTCTTGCAACCTTGCCACTAACACATAAAATCTGTTCTCTGAAGTTAAGGCACTCATCAAGAATCACCTCTAGATACTTTGTCGAAAATTTCCGAGGCAGAATATTTTCACCGAACTGTATTTTGTCTATCCAAGGGTAGTAATTGCTACTTCTCCTATACATTAAAAAATTGGATTTTGCATGGTTTATATGAAGTCTGTTAACCCTCATCCATTTCAACATGCCAGTCTGAAGACTCTGTATAAGCATTTCCCCGGTTTTTGCAGCAATAGTTAGATGCGTGTCATCCGCAAAATAAGGCAAAATAGATTTTGATGCTCCAGTATCACTACATTTTAAATCAAAAGATAGTCCTTTGATAGTATTTCGCAGGTCATCAATATATATAAGAGACAGTAATAGCCCCAAAACAGACCCTTGAATGACACCGAATTCAACACTTATGACTTGTGATTTGATTTCACCGGTACTGCCAAACTGTTTTCGATCTTGGAGAAAAGATTCCAATAGACGATAAAACATGCCTCAAAAACCACAATTCCTGAGCTTCACCAAAAGAATTCCTTGGTCCACTGCATCAAAGCCTTTCACAATGTCCAAAAAACAGATGCAACTTTCCACCCTTGGTCCAGAGCATCGTTCACAAAAGTTGTGAGAAAAAGAAGAGCTTGATATGGCGACATTGCTTTACTGAATCCAAACTGATTTTACTAAAATACATTTTATTCTCAAGAAAATAAACCATTCTGCCACTAATCAATTTTTCAAAAACTCTCGATAAAACTGGCAGCAATGATGTAGGCCCATAATCATTCGGCAAATTTTTTTCTCCGCCCTTACAGAGCGGAACCACTCTAGCAATTTTCATAAAATCCGGAAAAACACCAAATTTTAGGCATATATTAAATAAAACTAAAACCTGATCGTAAGTTTCAGAGAACACATACTTAAGTACACGCAATAGAGGAAGTCAGCACCCGAAGCATTATTTCTCATGTCCACAATGTGGTACGCAATTCACTAGCAGTCACTGGTTTCAGATATACAGAAGCATCACTTTCCTTTTGGTAAAAACTGGCGTATGTTGTATCCTCAGTAAATTTTTTTTGTGGAGTTCACTATCCGTTTACTAACAATAGAAAAATGGTCACACATATTATCTACAATCGAAGCATCAGTGTTGAAATTTTCGGGTAAAATTGAACTTTTGGAAGGGCTCAGAACAGACTGAATTGCTCTTCACGTTTGCCTGGGATTACCTGCACTTTTTTTAAACTCATTTCTATAATAATTAATTCACGCTATTCGTAATAGATTATTGAGTTCACAATTATATTTCTTGTATTTCACTTTCGCCTCAGGAGACACTACAGAATATTTATATAGCAGTCTTCGATGTGACATGGCCTTCATCAGTCCTCTAGTAACCTGGAGTTTTCTAGGGGTAACACGAAAAGCCGGCTTTCTAATAACTGTACTTTTTTTAGTAATTCAGTAATTTCTGAATACCACTATTAAAGCTTTTCATTCACTTGTATATCACTACTTTCTAAAAAGTCAAATTGAGTGTTCTTTAATTTTCTTCTGAGTATGTTAAGAGCCTCAGCATTCATTTTCAATGCAGAACTTTGTGGTGGTAAATTCACAGGTGTAGGAACACCAAACTCTCTACTAACAACAAGAAGACCAAAATGATCAGAAACATCATTCAAAATAACATCAGCAAAATCATACTTCACATTAACAAATATATTATCCAAAAGTGTTTCCGAGCGCAAAGTCACTCGACTGCATATATTAACAATCTGTCTTAAACCTCAACTCAACATAACATTTAAAAAATCTCGAACTCTCGGGTTTACAGTTACTGAAAATAGATCAAGATTAAATTCTCCACAAACAAAGCATGGACGATGTGAACCTGACAGCTTATCCATTTGTCGCTCTAGCAAATCACTAAATTCCTGCACAATTCCAGATGGAGCTCGATAAACAACCACCACAACGAAAAATTTTCCTGACTAACAAAGTTCAACCACCATTGATTCAAAAACCATCTCTTTATTTACACATAGATCATTCCGTATTTTCATTGTAATATTCTTCCTGCAATATAAAGCCAATCCACCATGTAATCATGACTCCCTATTCTGCATCACACATTCATAACTATCAATTTCAAGTAGACTCATCGTATGATTACGAAGCCACGTTTCATTCAACGCAAGCACATCCAACTCAGATAAGTTACATAATTCTGTTAAATAATTAAATGGACTAGAAAGACCTTGACAATTCAAATGGAAAATGCTCAAACTTTGCGGATCCATAGTAGATTTATTTCCAATATCAACTGGAAATTTATATTTAACCACTGGAAAATCCTCCATCGTTCCTTCATCATAGTCCGGATTTAAGACCCCATTCCCCAGAAAATCCCAGCTCTACAAATTTCTCTCATGTCTTTTCAATCTATTATTTTCATGATCCAACTCTTTTTTTCAAGACACAAGCTTAAGAGGAAAGCGAGGAAACTCATACAAAACTTCACTTTACTTACAACAACCACAAGTGATCTCCAGTATCCAGGAGGGTCGCAGCCAATAAAATAAGAAAAAAAAACTAAAAAAAAACAGAAAATAAATTAAAAGTAAAATTTATCATAAACGAAACACAAAATAAAAAGATACAACATAACATAAATAGCGACGAAGACCACACTGTCTTTCAATCATATACAACAAGCAGAACAACATGGAAACCTTTATACAAGACAGTGGAACGCGTTCCACCGTTTCGTACAAAAACCTCCCCGCTTTCCACCCACTGCCTATACAACATAACAAAAAAACTTATTGAAAGTAAAAAGGGGAAAACCTCACACAAATTAAAAAAGACAGGTATATGCAATCGAAGAAAAATACAATCGGTTTTCTTCATCAGGCACATACTTGTACTAGTGCCGCTAACCACGATAACAATATTCATCTAACAATAGCAAACAAAATGCCTCTTAACTTCAAAACAAACAAATGAAATTCTAGAATCAACGATCAACTAGCTCTGGTATTGGCTCATTGTACTTATATTTCACTTTACCAACACCTTCTCTCTCAAGCTGAATGAATGGAGGAACAGTATTAGATACCCAAGCTGGAATACTCTTTCTAATCAATTTAGATTTAATCTCGTAAAGTCTCTTCCGCGCTTCAAGAACAGACAATGGAGCACCATCGCTGATGTAAACATTTTTCATAGGTGTATTTGAACCGAAAGTCTTATTCTTAAGTTTTTTCCTACGACATAAGATCATAATCTTCGCCTCGTGTGATTTAACATTCACTTCGAAAAACTTTTGCTATTTTTTATTCGCAAAAATTGTAAATTCTGGATCCTTTGTTAATTCTAAACCATTGGTACGTACTTCTTGAAATAAACTTTTAGCAGTAGCTACATCATCACAAATTGGTCCTCTGTTTTACGTTTACGCTTATTCCTCGTCATTTTACACCAGTAAATAAAAAATTAGAATTTTCTTACCAGAAAAAGTACTTCTTATTTATCCATGGAAGTACCGACGTGCAGTTGGCTAAGCCGTTAATGCACGGGCAACACATAAATTTCTATCAGAAACTCCTCAAATCTTCGCTTGGAAACCTCAGCTAATAAATTGACTTCTGTTTATGCGTAATCATTAATTAGCAGTCTCCTTACATAAAAAGAGCTTTTTTGCATTCACAGAACAAAACTCCACCCTTTTTGTTATTTCAATTCATTTTATCTCACATCAAACTAGATTAGAAGCACTAGCCAAACGATGTTACTTGGCTGATAGCTGAATTATAACTGATACATATGGAGGCACCAATTCACTTCTTTTGAAAATTAAAACAGATAATCTGTAACATGATTTGGGAAACAGAGAGTACATGAGCTCCCGGATGGATTATAAAAACTAGGATGAGTCCCTCCATCCAGACCTGGTGAAACGCCAGGCCCCAAATCGATTGTTTAAATTAAAATCAGAAACGGGGAGCGACTTTTTATCCCATGGTGCATTTCCCAGTCCGAAGGTGTACTGGGTGGCAACGCACAATGAGACTACCAAAAAAGTCTGCAAGGGGATGTCATCGCATAATGTAACAGAAAATTTCACCATAAGTGTTTATAGGAACTATATAGGAAATAATTAAGTTTCAAAAGCGAGTGTCTTGGCCATTTGCTCTTTAAAATATAAAAAATTATAGAGTTTGGGTTGAGTAAAATGTCATGTCTACCATATCGGACATTTCTATGCACTCGAGGGTGATGTGAAAGTATTACCACATGGCCACTACCTTACTTCAGATTGAGTTTAATTTGCAAATTATAGGAAATAACTCGGTCTGGAGAAAGCTCTATAGTTGAGAGAAGGAGAGGGGGCCGTCTATGGGGGAAGGAGGGCCGTTTTCTTCTTCACCAGCTCAGACCTGCCTTTTTTATCTAGTCATTTTCCCAGTGCTTTATATTTATATTTTTTTTTTTGCGCAAAGCTGTTATTTTCAAGTGTTTAATTTTTAAATTTTTATTTATTGATAGCCCTCCCTCGGGGATCTACCGGGATGTTACGAGTGCCGCCGGTAAAACAACACTTTTAACGAAAATAATTCAAAATCGTGATAAAATATTTTTAGAGAATCTGCAAAATATCTTTTTTTGCTATAGTGTATGGCAAGAATCTTATGACAAAATAAAGAAAATTGATCCAAGCATAAAATTCATGCAAGAACCTTACGTGTTTACTTATATTGTTCCAAACCCATGGTTGATTATTGACGGTTTAACTGATTCTATTGAAGAATGGTCACAGGAAATGTTACAATTATTCACGGTTCAGTCCCATCACAAAAAATTTCAGCAACTGTTGTGCTCCATTATCTTTTTCATCAGAGTAAATGTATGAGAACACTTGCTTTGAACTGTATTTACTATATTATTTATAGAGTTGTTCGCGATTCAAGTTTCCTTATAACTATAAACAAACTAATCTACCCTGGGGAACCCAAATTTTTACTTCCAGGGTACTATCAAGCTACTTATAAACCTTATGGCTACATTTTATTGGAGCTGAATCCAAACACGTCCGAAGAGTTGCGTTTAGTCAATGATATTTTCTATAATGAAATTACTGTATATACCTGTGAATAGTAAAAAAGGTCCTTAGTCGCTATCCTGACGTTGAAGAAGCTATATGAGCATTGACATTTATTTTCCGTGCTAGCCAATTCAAAACTTTGACTTAGGAGAGCAATACTCATCCATAGTATTGAAAAGGAATTTATTAATCTCTTATGGGAACTTTGTTTAAATTTAACAGGAGGTAATGTTCAACTCTCAGATGGTGTTAAGAAGCAGACAAAGCAACATCGATTACTTGCACGTGCTCTAGCTTGAAAAAAGAAATCAAATTGTAAAAGAAAACGTCTTTTTCAAGCGTGTGGTAATTTATTTTCATTGTTACTACCGATAATCGCCAGACTTGCAAACACTTTTCTCTAGAAATAGCTAAAACCTATAAATTGACACCAATTGAACTTTCTCTTTCATCAAAAGATCACTTTGAAGATAATCTTGATAAATTTATTAACAGTGAAACAATTGCCGATGATGAAAAATAAAATTGCTTCAAAATGTCCCTCGACGTGTCAAGAAACATAAACCCTATCGTGAAAAACCGCTTAAAGTAAATGCCATTGATCAATCTTCTGAAAATAGTGAAAGTTAGAAAAAAGAAGATTTATTAACAAGTGTTGTAGACTTGTTGTCTCAATTCCATTGTAAACAAGGTAAAAGACTCTTGAACTTCCTCGCTGAAAATAAATGAATTGATGAGAAAAAGAATGAAGTTATAATCCAGGGCAAGCCCTACAATTTCTTTGATTTGTTATCGGATCTGATTGCAAATCGTAAAAGAGTCGAATCCATTGATAGTCATTTATATAACTTTTAAAAGTCGTCAAATTTCCCTAAAAGTCTTATTAGCAATATAAAAATTCCAATGAAATTACAAGAAAATAGTCCATCAACCACATTAAAGGTAGAAGATGATGATTTTAAATCTTTCTTGGAAAATACTCGTACACCTAGTAGAAACATTGAATTGAAAACAACGGTAGCTAGACAAATGTAAAGACGTATTGACTCACCCTGTAGTATGTAAAAGGGTAGCGGACGGTTCACTTTGCGTTTACGTTCAATATGGATGATGTTTTGAGAGGTGTTTGTGAAAATATTGGAGAGCCAGGAAGTTTAAGTTCTCCCACTAAACTTGCTCAGGCTACCGGAATTAACAAAAAGTTAGGACAAGACTATTTAAAAAAGGAACCCAGTTATACTCTTCATCGAAATCATAGTACTAGAGGGCGTGAATATCGAAAAAAAGCCTTTTACCCTTTGCATATATTACAAACAGATCTTTTGACTCTAGGCACGATTCAAAGACGTCATAATAAACCTTATGTGTATATTTTACTTGCAATAAGTGTTTCCAGTTGCTATGCATATACAGTTCCATTGAACTCAAAGAGAGGCAATGAAGTAGCTAAAGCCCTTGAATCCATCTTTGAACAAAAGTCATATAAAAAATTCAAAAAAACCGTGGAAGAGAATTTGTTAATCCACATGTAAAAAGGGTTTTATTGAAATATAATACAATACTCTTTCATAGTCCTATAAAGGCGGCATTCGCTGAACATTTGATCCGAACAATTTAACTTTTAATTTCAAGGTGTTTTACATTGAAAAATATTCTTGCATTTATTCAAGATTTAGATAAAATTATTTTGATTTATAATCAGCGCCTTCATCGATCCTTGTTCAATGCTAGCCTTACTAAAATTCATCATAGGTACACTAGACTTTTCCTTAAACAATAATCTAACGAAAAAGCAGGGAAGTAAAAATTTAATGTTGGTGGTACTGTTCAAATAAATTGTACAAGAAATATTTCTTAAAAGGGAAGTTATTTGTGGAGCAAAGAACTTTTTAAAGTGTCAAAAGTCTCGGACACTAAACTTATAACTTATTGGTTTTGTGATATGACACATTAAGAGGTTCTTGGTGGTTTTTATGATTATGAATTACAAAAAATTGGAAATAGTGAAATCTATCAAATTGATTAGGTATTAAAGACTCGTACTCGAAAGGGTAAGTGATAGTTGCTTGTTCGCTGGCTACGATACAAATCGGATTTGATTCGTGGATACCCGTTGAAGACGTTCAAAATTTCGGAAGGTTTTTTATTTGACATTCATGTCCAGTGTTTCCGATCCTTTTTATCACGATTTGAATAAAACGAGCGATTTTTAGACAAAACTCTCCCACGCCATTAAATTTGAGGAAAGGTTCGAAGTTGCTTTTGTAGATTGTATTCTTAAAAATACATATGATATCCTAAGAAAGGATCGTACATATGATATAAAAATTAAACCACTTGGTTATCAAATTGTTAACGATCAACAGGTAGTTGAAAATATGAATTAATTTGAATATTCCTTTGTCACATTATCATATAAAGAGTTTGGAAATATGAGTAAATTGTGTCGTGCTATCAACAAAAAAAATTCATATCGCAAAATTGGTCCATTTCAATTCAATAAATCAAAGGAAGAGAGTAAGATCCACATTAGTTCACCCATTGACAATAAAAAGGTTATTCTCAACGATAATTTAAAAGAAGTTCTTGGTTTTTTAAACATAATATAATCCATGGTAAAAGTGCAGGAAGTGCTAATGGAATGAATCGTGTCATTTTCACAGAGCATCCATCCGCCTTCTCCTCAGACAGTTGTATACTTTTTTACGCTTCCTTTGTCAAGAGGTCAATAGTTGGTAATACCAATGCCCTCCTCCTACGTTTTCTTTAACAAAAAAATGTAATGACCACATTTATCACTACAATATAAGGAACCTTCCATTCGTTCTAGTCAACAATTTCATATCTGGAGGTCTGTTAGTTAACATTAAGAAGTGAATTGGGTGATCCTCTAGCAACAACGAAAGTTTTGACTGTAATAACATGTCATTTTCGGCCCATTCAGTGAAATGGCTAATAGAAATCAGTTTGTATGTCCCGATATTGATTGCTATGTTGCTACTCTTGGACCATGGCAGCTGGATCATGGAATGGACTATTACAGGGTTCGTTCGTAAATGTCCGAGCACGGTTTCGGTAGTTGTTTTGTAAAGCTGTTTCGTTCTGCACTACCCTTGGCTAAAAATATATTGCCCCGGTTGCAGTAGATTTTGCGTCCTCTGCATTGCATGATTGGGGCTCTGGGAAGAATATTCAAGAAAGTGTTTCACAAAATCCAAGGTTGAGCGTGCAATCCCTTGGAGAGCCATTGAAACAACGCGGAAAAGGTTTAAAAAGGGTGCGAAAGACCCCATCACGCCTCAGTGTCAAGTCAACCCGGAAGCGTAAAGCATCAAAGAAGAAGAAAATAAAAAGATCCAAAAAGGATTTCTTTTCCTAGAAAAAATGGCATATCTACCACATAAATTTTCTCACTCTTCAGTCACATCATCTTTAAATCTTTTCAATGCGGAAAATGTGATGTCAATGTAAAACGTAGATACTATGAACAATTTTACCCGCAACAACCGCTCTCTGAAAATGTTCATTTTCAAATTTATTCCAATGAAGATTACTTCATAGATATGAATTCGACATTTATAGATTTAAATGTCATTGTTAAAAAATCTAACAATGAAAAACCAGGTGAAGCCGAGGGGTTATCCTACGAAAATTGTATACAACACAATTTCTTTTGACAAATAAGTGTCTACATAAATGGAACATTGGTGAGCACAAGCAATAATCTTTCAAATTATACAAGTTATATACAGTTCATGTTGATGACTCCAATTTCTTAAAAGCTGTTAAGGGAACAAGCACTGGGTTATGAATATAAAACAAATACTGACGTCACTAATATTCTTAGAGATGCGACGACTAAAGCTATGCACTTAGTTGGGAAACTAAATCATTAAATATTTAATAACCTCAATGGCTGCCTTCTAATGCAAAGATTTACATAAAACTACAACTCACACTATTCAATCATATTATGCGATAAGTACTGGACGCTGCACCCTATATAATAGTCTCTCTCACGTCTGAAATACTCCATGTATGAAAACAACAAGTTATGAGTTCTGTTGCTTTGGCAATTGCAAAGTTAGGCGCTGCTGAAAATAATATCAAATTTTTTGTATCAAATTTCCTCATACAATCGAGAATCAGCGCTTTATTGATACAGGTAGGCGTACCTATACCGATTAACCATTTATCAATGGCAAAATTCCTTCAAAATTGGCATTGACTATGTAAAAGTGCTAGCGCTGTTGGGTCATGGACAGATTCCCTGCATAAATTTGAACTGTTTGGATTTTCATCGCTTGTATTTAAAGTAAATGGAATTCCGCTCTATGATTTATCCTTTGATAAATCCTACATGACCCTCTATGAATTGACAATGCAATCCCTAGATCGAGATTCTCAATTATTCGAAAATGGTATAAGTGAAGAAATGTTTTCGAAAACTCATGGCATCATTGTATTGGATTGGTCCGGTACTCAAGATATGATTATTGTCCAAACGGATAAGGTGCGGTTGGAGTTTACCTTTGACAAACCATTGGAGGAAAGTACTGCATTAATCTAGCCAAATCAATGTGAAACCTCTTGGGAAATTAACCCTGACGGCAGTGGTTTATTAGACCTGGTGCTATAAACACAAATCAAATAATCAGTGTATTCAATATAATCCCCTACATGTCCAAATATAAATCCTATTGCATACCTTCAGATTTCCTGGAGCATATAAAATGTTGACAATATTATTATTATTGTTAATAGCAGTCCATCAACGGTAAAGACGGGACATTGGTTATGTGTCTTTCAAACAAGATGTAATATAGAATTTTTTGACCCGCTTGGCCTACCGTACACATTCTACACACCTCACATTAAAAATTTTCTAGAACAGAGCGGAAAATCTATTAATTAAAATCGGAAGTGGGTACAAGATCTATCAACAAAAAGCTGTGGTTTTCATACCCTATTATATTTTATTTTTTGAAGTCGCTGGCTTACTTAAGTGGAATTCCTCAAGATTTATGGAGACAATCCTCGATTGAACGACTTTTTAGTTGAAAATACTCTTTCCTACCTCTTCAATATAAACTTCAGTGCCCTAAAAGTCAAATGTTTTAAAAATGTATATAAATTTGTTTATTGCTAAAATTTGTATGTATACAAAACATTGTGTCCTTTTTAGATTTTTTCTTCTACGTATAGGTAATCGTCAGAAGCGATAATTGGTAACAGCTCATCAGGATTCAAATTGTATTTATCGTGACGTCCAAAGTCAGGATCACATTTTTTACAATATCTTGTAACTTCATTTTTATTAAATCTCTTTGTAAAGTCAATAATACTACTGTGATTCATATTAGAAAATTCACATGTGTCAATTTGCTTATTTTGAAACAATGTCACATACAAAATTCTCATTTAAAGAATCACTTTCTGTAACAGCCAAATAAAAGTCTTTAGCTTCACAGCCATGTCTTAAAAACCAGACTCTTTTATTATTCCAGCAATTGAAGCGTAGATCATGTTCTTCTTCCCAAAACAATTTAAAGCCACGACGACACCAGTCACTTAAAAATAAACTGAACTCACTTTTAGGGTTTTCACAATCATGCCAGGGTAAGTATTTTCTAATTGATCGCATTTATCATAGTGACAATTGGAGCATAAGAATCCTCTATTATCAGAGTCACAAAACTCTTCAATACAAGAATTAACGTCTTTAATTTCTATTGCATATCCTCTATGCAATTTACACGGATTGCATAATTCACGCTTTTCATTAGAGTCATCAGCAGAAGTACAATTCTCACAGGAAGACAAACTGCCCAAAGTACACACGCATAATGGACATGTTTAAAACATTTTTCAATGTTGACTGTCTCACTTCCAAAAAGAAACTAACTCGGGATCAATAAAATGTCTCTGAGGAGCGTCACAAAACATATTTAGACGTGATTCCATACAAAAGGGCCATCTAAGTAGTGGATAAGAGCAAAACAAAAATATAGTTATGTTTTGGCCCAATTAATATATCTATAAATTGAGCAAATGCTTGGGGACCACGATGAGGAAGTTTCATACAATAGTCCAAAGACGGGGAATCAGTACCCATTGCATCGTTAAGCATTTCTCGAGAAAATATTTTTCTTTGAAGAGATAATTCCATAAAGTCCTCCTGTAAAATTAACCATTTTTTTAATTTTACAAGATTATGCAAGATTTTCACCAACACTACATAATACAGATTAACCGTTTTCTATAAATTGTTCTCCTCAATATATTTGGCCAGTATATATAATCCATCTTGTAGTGTCTGTATATGCACTATATTCACCTTAGCCAAAAAGCATAATTGTTCTTCTGACTTGAATTTGCTTAATGTTACAACTTATCCAGCATACATCTTGTCCCATTCTAGGGTTAGCCTGCAACCCCTTGTAATTTCCACCGCCACCCTAGGCACTCTAGGCCCCATTTCATCTGCACTTTCAATATTCAATAATTTATAAGCATCCATTTCAATGTAGACTGCCCCACTTCAAGAAAGAAATTGATTCTCGATCAATAAAAATGGCTTCTACCACCTGGAAGTTCGTCTAGATATGTACAGGGGAAAATAGCTGGGAATTTTGCCTAGAAACAAGGGATGACATTGGCTAGTAACAACATTTATTTTTTTAATATATCCAAACCTTCATCCAACAAGAAACATAACCAACAACCAACAAAACATAACCAACAAACAACAACCAACAAACATAAAACATAACCATCAAACATAACCAACAAACACAGCAAACAAACATTAATCATAATTAACATAACCAAAAAACATTAATCATAACCAACATAACCAACAAACAACATCCAACAATCATAACCATCAAACTCCATAACCATCAAACATAACCAACAGATATAACCAACAACCAACAATCACATCCAACAAACATAACCAACAGAGATAACCATCAACAAAAATATTTAACAAACAACAACCAAATATCAAATCCAACAAAACATAACTAACAAACATAATCAACAAACCCCATAATAACTAACCAACAAACATAACCAACATGACCAACAAATATAGCCAGCAAACATAACCAACAATCATAACCAATGTTAATTTCCCTAGGGACGACTTTAAAAGTAGTAAGACCCCACTACTAATCTACATGATTAGTTGTATATCATCTTTAGTTTTAAAAAAACCCTCCCTACCAGCCATCCTTGAGCTATTAAATTCAATATGTTGGATATTGTGAACCTGGACCTTCAGGGGACGATAGAGAACAATATCAGAACTAAAAAAGAGCGTTTACCGAATGTTATGTGTTTGTTTATCATGCATGATCATTAGTATTAAAAAACAACCCTCCATACTAGCCATTATTGAACTATAGAATTCTTTCAATGGAACATTTTTTCATCTGAACCTTCAGGGGACGGTAAAGAGCGATATCAAAACTAAAGTGATGCATAAACACTGCTATCGGGTGGTTTACGAGATTAGCCCTTGAGATGAATCTTATTTATTTTTATTCTGACCATTTTGGATTTTTTTTACTTCGACTTTTTTTTAGCTGAATTTTCTGTATCTTAAAATCACATTAAATATATTTATAACAAAAAATCCCTTGTGATATTCTAAAAAAATTCAAAATGAGGATAATATAAATATGTCTGTCATGATTTTTCTGTTAGTGAAATATATTTGTAGTGACTTTTTTTACTTTGTTTTTTTTTATTGAACAAATTTAATTTTTTCAGCTTTTTTTCATGTCTTAAAATTGCATTAAATATACTTATACCAAAAAAAGAAAGATACTATGTATACTTGTAGCAAACAATTCAGCTATGCCATATTGGATTTTTTATTCAAGGCTGATGCAAATCAACGAAAATGACGGTGAGATGACGAATTTATATTTGAAGTTTGTTTTGGTGATGAGGATATGAAGTCATCCGACTATGTAGACGAGTCAATGCTAGACGATTTATTGGAAATGATCGACGATATTCAAAACCCCCGAGAATTGGCCAACTCTCCCAATGAAAACTTAGAAAAAATTGAATCCTCTTTCTCTTATGTCTCTGTGCGTTTGTGCGTATAAGTTATTGAAAAAAATGATTATGAATGTATATTAAAGGCTATCAAAATATTCTTTTTTCAGCTTAATTAAACCGTGTCATTCCGAAAAAAAATAACTTCTCATTCATGTTCCAGGTTGCACTTGAAACATCATATTAAACATACATACACACATACTAATATGTAGTAGTCGAAATGTTAATAATATTTGACTTATTAAAGTTATAAAAGTAAAAACATTAATATTTTTTCAGTAAAGTACAAATAATCTTCTGGGTTTGGGAAGGCACAGGGGTATTGAGCCCTACTCATGTTAATTTCTGCTTGTTTTGAGTTTGACTCGGTTATTTATTGTAATTTCTGTTCGTTTTGGGTTTCATTTACTTATCGATGCTGATTTCTGGTAGTTTCACGCTTTGTAGATTATTTGATTTTATTTTTGCTCATTTTTGGTTTAATTGAGTACTTTACTTTTTCTTGAAAAACTTACTTTGTGGATAAAGTTTTTTAAATTAATTTTCTTAAACGGTAAGTTGCCAAATGCCTTTAAGTTATTTTTTCTGATTTTTTTCCCGATATATTTTTCTTAATTTGAAGCCCTATAATAGTAGTAAGCTATCTAGTACCACGACGAGTGATTGCGTAATTTGTCTTATCTCTAGCATGTATAAGAATATAATCTTCAGTTCCTCGTGGACATTTTAAAAAGCTGGCAAAGCTATAAAGTGGTCAAACACGTTTTGAGAGTGTAATTGTGATTATATAACACAACCAGACTGGTTTTTGAGGCAACATCCGTTTTTTAGGGCCAATCAGAGAGAGAGCGGAGGTTACTCCATATACGATAACTTGATCGGTAATTGGATTTGAATAAAAGGAGTGATTTTCATTGCAATTCATATTAGTAAGGGAATTGAATTCAGAGAGAATAGTTTATTTGAGAGGATATTAGTAGAGAAAATGAGTGGAGCATTTACACTTTTAGAGATTGATGGTGGAGCCGGTAGCAGCAAAGATATACGAGTACCAAATGTGGCTTTGGAAATAACCGGAGGCTGTAGACTATGCCTTGAATGGGACGATATGTATGCTAGATATGAGATGTCATTAAGCAAATTTAAGCTCGAGGAGCAATTATGTTTTGGCGCGAAACTGAATATAGTGCATATAAATAGACTTCAGGCAGTATTAGATGCGCTAGTGAAATATATTGATGAGAACAAAATGCATCAGTGAATATTATTGTTGTAATTATGCTCAATAAAATTGTTTCTAAATCAAAGGTATTTTTCTTTCTATAGTAGACTAGCGTATATTTTTTAGAGTAGAAAAAATTCTGGTTAGTCTGAAGTCGGTTGTGAGAGTGTTAGGACTCTAAAAAATGGATAGATTTGAGAAAGAGCGAATCATGGGGAATCTAGTGCTTATGGAAAAACGTTTGATTCTAGATGATGATTTTCTAGAGCTGTCTATTCAAAGGAAGATATTTTCTCAGGGAATACTTGTCGATATAATGAAAACTGATTCTCCACCATTAGACTATTGCATGAAGCTTTTACGTCGTGGTCCAAATGCATTTACACAATTTATTGATATATTAATCATGACACGGCAAAATGATATTGTGGATATGCTTTTAAACACTAGTTTAGAAATTTAGGATTTTTTTCTCGTGAGAAAGATGGTGTTCAAGGATGATTTACTCCTCTCTCTCTCTATCCCACTCAATTTGTTGTTGTTGTTGGTAGCTCAGTTTCATTGTGGCAGTGAGAGTGTCTACACATGAAAAAAACTGTTCCATACATGTCCACTATGCATGTACACACTGGGCAGCTGATCATCATGTGAGAATTGCACAATGATTGATGAGTATGATGAAAAGTGTAGATTATGCAACCCGTGTAAATTGCATAGAGGATATGCTGTGCAAATTAAATGTTGTAATTCCTGTCTTAAAGAGGTGTGTGACTCTCATCCTAGAGGGCACCTATGCTCCAATTGCCACTATGATAAATGTAATCAATGGGAGAATACATATCCCGGTATGATTGGAAAGAATCCTAAGCGTGATTTTAGTTTATTGCTACGTGATTGGTATCATCGTGGTTTTAGATTGTTCTGAGAGGAGGAACCGGGTCAGCGATTCAACTGTTGGAACAACAAAAGAATATGGTTTCTTCGTCATCGTTGTGAAGACAATAGCTACTATGATTATAAGCCCACTGATTTTTATTTGGCTGTGACGGAATGTGATTCGTCACTTGAGGACACTGTTTGTGACATTGCTTCAAATAAACAAATTGAAACCTGTGAATTCTACAGAATGAATGAGAAAAGTATCATTGACTATACAAAGAGATATGACAAGAGTGAAGTTACACTCTACTGTAGAAAATGTGACCCTGATGTTGCAGTACATCAGGATCAGTATACTGTCAATTCGGATAATCTACCTGCATTAGTTGTTGTCTACAGATACCTATACCTAGTAGACGATGAAATCTAAAGAGTAGAAAAGTCGTTTTTATCATGTATATACATTTTTCATTTATCAGTAAACAATTTCACATACATTTTTAGAATATTTTATTCGTAGGGCACTAAAATCAATATTAAACACGCTTGTAAGTATATTTTCCACTAGAAAATCGTTCAATCGAGGTAAGTCAAAGTAGATGTCGAGAAACTGCTTGTAGGTATAGCCACGACATCTGAACATGAAAAAGAGTAGTGCATGAAAGCCACATGTCTTAGTCGTTAAATCCTGTACTCTTCGTTGATTTTGAAAAATAGTTTTCCCACTGCTTTCAATAAAGTTGCTGATGTGTGGTGTGTAGAATTTATACGATAGGCCAAGAGGATCAAAAATTCAATATTCTTCGCTGTTTGAAAGATGCATAGCCAATGGCCTGTCTTCAAAGTCCGTGGACTGCTATTAACAATGATTAGGGTATTGTTAACACTTGGAATTTTTTCAATGAAGTCCGATGGTATGCAATAGGACTTGTACTGGGACATGTATGGATCCCTACTAAAAATGTTGATGATTTGGTTTGTGTTCATGGTGCTAGGTCTAGTAGAACACTTCCGTCGGGTTTGATTTCCCAATAGGTTTCAAATTGACTCAATGATATTAGCGTGATACTCTCAGTCAAAGCATCGGCAAATGTACACTCTAAACATACATTCCCTGTTCGTACTATGCTCATATCCTGGGTCCCCGACAAGTCCAAAACAATTACGCCATGATTTTTTGAAAACATTGAATCGGTTATTCCATTTTCAAATAGTTTAGAGTCATAGAGTTCTATAGGATTTTTTGTCAAATGATAGAGTGTACAGTGGAATACCATTCACTTTGCACACAAGGCTAGATAGACCGAAAAAATTAAAATCATGGGGGGATTCAGTCCAGGATCCAACGGCACTGCCACTCTTCACAAAGGCCAAAGCCAATTTTGATGGGATTTCTCCATTGATAAATGTTGAATCGGTATAGGCAATTTGACGTTGATTGGTGATCTTATGGGGGACAAGAAGTTTAATGCTATTGCCATTGGCTCTTAGCTTTTCCACTGCCAATGCAACAGAGCTCATAACCTGTTGTTTTCGGACGTGGAGAATTGCCGATGTGATAATGACATTTGCATCAGGTGCTGCAGGAAGTGTTTCTCTCAAAATGAAATTCGATGAGGCTAGCTGCAACTTTGTGTCAATCTTGACATTGAGGGGTAAAAATTGGGATATATTGAATATCTCATGATTTAATTTTCCAACCAGATGATACTCCTGGCTCACTGCAGTAGTCAACTCACCGTCAGTATCAACACCTGATCGATATTCATAGCCCAATGATTGTCCTCTAAACTGCTTGTATGCCTTTGGTGTCATCATCATAAATTGTATATAGCTTGCATAGTTGGATAAATTATTGCTAGTGCTCACCAACGTTCCATTAATAAATACATTAATTTGTTTGAATGCTTGTGTAGAATACAGTTTTCGTACTAGAGACCATCGGCAACAGTTGGAGTTGTATTATCTGACTTTTTCTTCACCGCAACATTTAAATCAATAAATGTTGATGACAAATCAATGAAATAGTCTTCATTGGAAAATATTTGAAAGTGTATATTTTCCGAGAAGGGTTGTTGGGGGTGAAATTGTTCATAGTAGCCTTACTTGACACTGACATCAAAATTTTCAGCATTGAACAGATTCAATGAGGAACTGATTGACGGATGTGATTCCTTGTGGGGGAGATAAGTCATCTTAACATAAGAAATCCTTCTTTGATCTAACAGTCTTTTTCTTTTTCTTCTGCTTATTGGTCTTCCTTGTTTTATTCCTCAAAGTCCTTGTTGATGTCCTTCGCTTCCCACCTGGGTGGAGACTGATAAGTGAATGAAGCGCACGCATCCTTTTCATTCCCTTCCCATTTTGCTGAGATTTTAATTGCTCACCAACGGTTCTTGCTGAAGATCTAATATTTTCCTTAACACTCTCCTTGAAATTCTTGCCCGACCCCCAGTCCTGTAGTGTTGAGGCAGCAAAATTTGATGCAGCAGGTACAAGATATTTTCTAGCAAGGGGTAGTGCAGAACGAAATAGCCTAGCAAACCAGCTACCAAGACCATAGCCAGACATTGTAGTACGCCCCTTGTAGTAGTCCAATCCATTGCCTATTTGACGTGGACTCAGAGCACCAACATAGAAATCGATATCGGGAAAGACAAATGGAATTCTTCTATTGTTCATTTTAGGTGATTGTGCTAGTGTCACCGACAATGGGTCGAAAATGACATGTAATCACTGCTAAGCCTTTTGTTATTGCTAGAGGATCACCCAATTCACTTCTTAGTGTTAACTGACAGAGTTCGAAATACGAAGTGTTTACAGGAACATACTGAAGATGCTTTATATTATAGTGATGAACAAGTTCATGAGTTGTTTTTCGTTCAAGAATACGTAGGAGGGGGACATTTGAATTACCAACTCTAGATGTTTCCACAAAGGATGCATAGAGAAATATGCAAGAGTCCGAGGTGAAACCAGGTGGATAATCAGCAAAAATAACCTGATCCATCTCGTAAACGGTGCCAGCGTTTTTCCCATTGATCATATTCTGTTTAAAGCCAAGAACGTCTCTCAGATTATCATTGAGAATAATTATTTCAGTGTCAACAGGTGAGATAATGTAAATCCTGTCGTGTTCCAATGAATAATTAAAATAGAATGTGCCATTCCTACGATATAAGATTTTTCTATTGATTGTACGACACAAATCTTTCATACTGTCGTATTCAATATATTTCAATTTGACATGTGGATATTCGCTAGATTTAAGTGCTTCAACCCATTCATAGTCGACAAAGAGTGACCAATAAATGGTATAACTTTTATATCATACACACGATCCTTTTTCAGGATGTCATAGGTATTTTTGAGAATACAGTCGACAAGAGCCACTTCATACGCACCGTCAAATTTGATGGCGGGGGAGAGTTTCGTCCAAAAATCACTTGTCTTATTCAAGTCGTTGTAGAGAGGATCGGAAACATTTGGCATAAATGTTACATAGAAATCATTGGGCATTGTCAATATCTTCAACACCGATCCAAGAATCAAAATCAGAGTTGTATCCTAGCCACCGAACAAGTAAGTGTTTCTTACCCCTGTGAGTACGAGTCTTTAATATCTTTTCAATTTGATAGATTTCACTATTATTTTTAACTTTTTGTGGTTCATAGTCATAAAAGCCGCCGAGAATCTCTTCATCTTTGGTATCACGCAAACGATAAGTTATGGGTTTAGTGTCTAGGATTTTTGCCACTTTAAAAAGTTCTATGGACCACAAGTAATTCCTCTATTCAAAAACATTAGTTGTTCTATTAATTAGAACAGTATCACCAACATTGAATTTTTTTTCTTCTTGACAATCGTTTCATTGGAATATTGTTTAAGAAAGTTGTCAATTGTATCATGATCAGAATGATGAACTTCCATTGGGGTTGAGTTGGACAATGACCGATGAGGTCGTTGATTATAAATCAACATGATTTTATCTAAATCATGAATAAAAGCAGATGTATTTTTCAATGTACAATATCTTGAAATTAAAAGTCGAATAGCTCTTATCAATCGTTCGGCCAATGCAGCCTTTATAGGACTATGACTATGATAGAGCAGTGTGCTATATTTCACTAGTACTTTTGCAACATGGGGATTAACAAATACACTACCACGATCCGTTTGAATTTTTTCATACGAATCCTCTTCGAGAATACTTTCTATAGCCTGAGCAACTTCAACACCTCTCTTTGACCGCAATGGAATTGCATATGCATAACGACTATAAACACTGATTGCAAGTAGAATGTACTTGTACGGTGTATTGTGATTTCGTTGAATCTCATCTAGAGTTAGGAGACCTGCTTGCATTATATGCAATGGGAAAAAGGCTTTAGTTTTTCGATAATGATTAGCACGAAGTCTATGATTTCTATGCAGAGTGTAACTTGATTCATTTTGTAGATAGTTTTGTACAATTTTAGTGTGAACACCAGTGACTTTGGAAAGAGTGGTGGGCGAACTTAAACTCCCCGCTTCACCAATATTTTCATAAATACCTTTCAGAACTTCAACCATTTTGAACGTAAACACGTAGTGTAACGTCTGCTACCCTTTTGTATACTAGTTGTGGTTGGTGATGGGGGTAATGGTGACATGATACGTTTTCGCTTTTGTCTAGCTATATGTCCTCCTCCTTTCCACCATTGTCAAGTTTCCACTAGGTGTGCTAGTATTTTCCAAGATTGATTTAAAATCTTCTTCTTCTTCCTCTTCATGTTCATATTTTAATGGTGTTGTTGATGTTGATGGTGCATGTTCATTTAATTTTTTTAAATTTGTCTATTGCTAATAAGGCTTTTGGGGAAGTTTAATGTATTTAGAAAGTAGTATAGATGAGTGTCAAATGATAATAGTCCTTTACGATTTGTAACCATACCATAGATTAAATCAAGTAGAAAAACGATTTAGTAAGTATTTAGTATGGAAAAACGATTCCCCTTTTTACAGAAGAAAAAATTAGTCTGCACAAAGATTCCCCCTCTCCCCCCGTTTTCAGTAAAGCAAAAAATAAAAATTTGCGAGAAATATATTAGACTCAGAAATCAAATGCTATTCAATTTACACATAATTTCTCCCTCCTAGCTTTATTTTTAACCCCAATTATTAATTTCGGTTGAGCTATGAATACATAAACACGTTTTTTAAATATGATGTATGGAAAAAATACAATTTCAACTATTACCTACACTTGAAATTTATTCAGAATATTAATAGGGGGTGCCCCCTTCCTCCAACTCCTCTTTTTAACAAACTGTCTCTTGTGTCTAGAACATTTATTCTTGAAGCATTCAGACAAAAAAGTCAAAACGTTGGGGCTGGAGAGAATAAAAATCCAAAATTAATACAAAACTTAAATTTCTTCCCAAGAAAAATATTTTGAAAACGATTTGGCTGTATATAAATTCTGAGTTTAGTCTACTATTCTTTAATTAGCAACTTCCTTAATAATAAAATCAATGAATATCCATAGATATCCAAAATTAATACAAAACTTAAACTTCTTTCCGAGAAATTACTTTGAATACGATTTGGCTCTATATCAATTCTGAGTTTCTGGCTAGAATTACACAAACACATGTTGCATTAATCTGTGCCGGTAACACAAGCGTGTGAAGTTTTTGTCTTATGAAAATCACCCCTTTGTAAAAAGATTAAACACATATGGTTTTAATCTAGAATACAACGAAAGCACATTTTAAATGCACGACGGGAAAGGACATTTTGAACGAAAGAACTATTTCTAATGAATGAAATAAACTTGTAAACAGAGGGGGGGAGATAGGGTTTACATAATGGAAAAAGAGCGTATTTTACGTTTTCTATCGACTATAATCATCATATTGTATAGTTTGTATTGTTGGGGGGAGGGCTATGCCCCCTGAAATTTGAATTTACTGGAGGGATGACTATGTAAAATTATTTTATTTGGAAATAAATTAAGAAAATTTACTAAACTGTACTTACATTATAAATCGAAGTAGCCATAGCTTCAAAGTCAATAATATCAGATGTATTATCCATGGTATGTTAAAACATTATGAAAATTTAATCGTAATGCATGGCCATTATATACAGAATCTCAAAGACGAATGAAAATCACTCCTTTTTATTTGTATCCAATTACCAATCAAGTTATCATATATAGAATAACCTCCGCTGTCTCTGATTGGCACTAAAAAATGGATGTTGCCTCAAAAACCAGTCTGGTTGTGTTATGAAATCGTAAATATACTCTCAAAACGTGTTTGACCACTTTATAGCTTTGCCAGCTTTTTAGAATGTCCACGTGAAACTGAAGTGTTTATTCTTATACATGCTAGAGATAAGACAAATTACGCAATCACTCGTCGTGGTACTAGACAGCTTACTACTTATAATGCCGAAAAATACAAAACTACTTATGGAGGTCTTTTATATTAAAATTGAATTATCAATTTTTAAAATATATTCGGCTGCTCAAGTTTGCTTTTAATCATTTCAATCAGTCAGATCTCATTTTCACTGCCCTTGGTACCCTAAAATAAGTATTTGTTGTACAAAAGCCTTTTATTCTTGTTTTTTTATTTTTATTTAGTGAAAAGGTTTGATTTTTCAGCTGTAAGGATTTTTCCTGGCTAACTAGTTTTTTGCTGATTCTTAAGGACTATAATTAAATCTTAAATAACTTTTATTTTTCTTTTATTTACAGACAATAGAGTCCTACGGAAAGTACAATATAATTTATTTCCTTTCTATAATTTATCTTCCTAGACAAACAGACAATGGATAAATAATGCTAATAAATGCCACTAACTATATTAATAATACACAAAAAAATAGAGTCCCAACAAGTCTCCAGAGAATGTATAGGAATTAAATTAAGTTGAGTGGATCAGTCAAATCAAAATGTTAAATGTTTGAATTCTGCATCCTCAACAGATCAGTTCTTTAATTAAGAATGGGACAGCCCTAGTCTGCCCAGAATTAGGACAAGGGCAAATCCTAAGGGCATTTAACTATCAAGGGCATTTAAGTAGTATATTTTTAATGTGTGGTGTCAAACAACACTCGGCTTTTTTCTCAGTTAACATCCTTTGGAGAAAACTAGTATCTTTACTGCTTAGTAGTTTTAGACCAAAATGGTTCTACTGGAAATGGTTCTACCCCTAGTCGATGATCGAAGATAGATGATAGACCAAAATGGTTCGCTGGGAAAAAGTCACTTCGAGAAAAACGAGTATGAAAATGGCGAAAAACTACGTCTTGGTTACTACTACTGTTATTTCTAACAACTCAGTGTAGCCCCAAGCTGCTTAAAGGAACACCAGCCACACACGCCCCCCTTCTTCCCAATTTATTTAAATCTTCACTCTATACCCTTCTCATGTAGTCCCAGTTTACTTTTCTAAGTTTCGCTTTTTATCGAGTTTGAAGATGGTGAAATTCTATGCCTTGCTGACTAATACTATTTCTGCTGACAACTCACTGCAGCCCGAAGCTGCTTGAAGCCACAGCAACTTCGTGAGCTCCTTCTTGTTCCCAATTGTTTCAAATATCCACTCTTTACCCCTCCCCAAGTAGTTCCGGTTTACTTTTTAACTTTCACTTTTTAACAAGTTTGAAGACGGTGAAATCCTATGTCTTTTTTACTACTACTATTACTGCTAGCAACTCACTGTAGCCCCAACCTACTTAAAGCCACAGCAGCTGCGCACGCTCTCCTTTCTTCTCAATTTATTTAAATATTTGCTCTTTACCCTTTCTCATGTAGTTTTAGTTTACTTTTTTAACTTTCACTTTTTAACAAGTTTGAAGACGGTGAAATCCTATGTCAGGCTTGCTATTATCAAAACTGCTAACAACTCACTGTGGCTCCAACCTGATTGAAGCCACAGCAGCTGCGCACGCTCTCCCTTCTTCTCAATTTATTTAAATATTTGCTCTTTACCCTTTCTCATGTAATTTCAGTTTACTTTTTAAAATTTTGCTTTTTAACGAGTTTGAAGACGGTGAAATCCTATGTCAGGCTTGCTATTATCAAAACTGCTAACAACTCACTGTGGCTCCAACCTGCTTGAAGCCAAAGCAGCTGCGCACGCTCTCCCTTCTTCTCAATTTATTTAAATATTCACTCTTTACCCTTTCTCATGTAGTTCCAGTTTACTTTTTTAAATTTCGCTTTTTAACGAGTTTGAAGATGGTGAAATCCTATGTCTTGCTTGCTATTATTACAACTGCTAACAACCCACTGTAGCCCCAAGCTGCTTGAAGTTAGAGCAGCTGCTTACACTCCCCTTCTTCCCAATTTATTTAAATCTTAAAATTTATTTAAATCTTACCCTTTCTCATGTAGTTCCAGTTTACTTTTTAAATTTTGTTGTTTAATGAGTTTGAAGATGGCAAAATCTTATGTCTTTCTTACTAATACTATTACTGCTAACAACTAATTGTAGCCCCAGCTGGCTTGAAGCCACAGCAGCTGCGCATCCACCCCCTTCTTCCCAATTTATTTGAATAGTCGCTCTTTACTCTTTCTTATGTAGTTCCAGTATAATTTTTAAATTTCGTTTTTTATCGAGTTTGAAGATGGTGAAATGCTATATCTTGCTTACTACTTCTACTGCTAACAACTTACTGTAACTCCAAGCTGATTGAAGCCAGAGCAGCTGCGCACGCTCCCCCTTCTTCCCAGTTTATTTAAATCTTCACTCTTTACTCTTTCTCATGTCGTTTCATTTTACTTGTTTAAATTTCACTTTTGAAAAATATCGAATGATTCAAATGATTTTATTTGTATATGTTTCGAAAAAGCTACAAAAATACATCTCTGAAGCTGTAGGGAAAAATTGTTTTGATTTGACACGAATTGCCTCCAAAGAATACTAGCAATTAATTGGGTTGATAGAGCAATTCATAAATAACAATTTAGTTTACCCTATTCGGTGTATTAATCTTTCGTAAAATATATATCTCCAACATTCAGCTGCAACGATCTTATAGCAGATGTTATCCTCAAGGAGCTATCGTCAAGCTCTTTTATGGGTTCTTTCAACCTTGTTATAAGGAAAAGAGAAGATCGGTCATAATTTTGACAAGATTAGCAGCATTAGATCAAGCAGATGATAGCAATGCCAAATTTGCAAAAAGGATGGATCCATAAGTCTCTGCTAAGGTTAAGGAAAACATGCTGTTCTTCCTTAAAAGAGCAAATCTCTATACTTTAGTTTGATTTTATTACTTTTTATTGAAGCCATCTTTAGAACTGTAATTTTATTTTGATCTTCAGTATCTCAGCCAAATGACCTAGCTTAGGTATGGCATATATAATTATTCCATCATGACTGAAAATTTATTGGGTATTTTTTAAAGGCTCCCAAAACTGGTGCTAATTTCTTATAACTTCAATACAAATTTTTTTATTCAATGTCTTTTTTTGAAAATATCTGTTTTAGAAGTTTCCCTTATCTCTTACTGGGATAGAGGCCAACAAAAGGCAAGCGGTTTTATGTAGTAAGTAACTTCCGAAGCTTATTTTTTTATAGATATACAAACCTGCATGTTCTGCTTAGAATAAGCAAATATCGTAAAAGACAATTATATTTTTTTCAAAACTTAAAAAATCACATTGAATAAAAGTGTTTCTAATATTTTTTTTGCTATAAGTGAACATCAGTTAATGAGCTCTGGTGCTTTTCCCTTTCTTTTGTATGTTACCAAGTAAAGAAATTTTAAAGAACGTCAGTAGAGAGGACCCTAAAGGTCCCGTACTAACCACGTGGTTTATGGTTTTCTCACTGAGAATGAAAAACAGAATTTTCCTCACTTGAAAAAACATGAATTTTCTCACTTTTATGGATGTTTTTTTTGGACGGTTATGGGTGTTGGTCAATTTATTTGATGTTTTTCATGGATGTCAACAGTAATTTATGTATTTCTTATGGTTTTTGTCAGTGAGAATAAAAAAACAGGATTTTTCTCACTTTGATGGATGTTTCATGGATGGTTATGTGTGTTGGTCAATTTATGGATGTTTTATGGTTTTGTCAGTGAGAATGGAAAAACAGGATTTTTCTCACTTTGATGGATGTTTCAAGGTCGATTTATTTGTTGTTGTTTGTCCAGGTGTAATGACAATGGGGTGATTTACATAATCGAGGGGAATTATTGATTCACGAAAGGGGAATTAAGAAACAAACATGGCTTCTTTGTTGTTTGGCTAACCTAACCTGAGAAATTGATTTACATAATCGGCGGGAATTATTGATTCACGAAAGGGGAATTAAGAAACAAACATGGCTTCTTTGATCTTTAGGCTAACCTAACCTGAGAAATTGATTTACATAATTGGCGGGAATTATTGATTCACGAAAGGGGAATTAAGAAACAAACATTGCTTCTTTGATCTTTAGGCTAACCTAACCTGAGAAATTGATTTACATAATCGAGGGGAATTATTGATTCACGAAAGGGGAGATAATTTTTGAGAACTTGATTTACATAATAGCTAGGGGAATTGTTGATTTACGAAAAGGGGAATAAAGAAACAAGTATGACTTCTTTGTTCTTAGGTCTGAGGGATAAACGCTCTTTAGGTTAGAGAGAAAAATTAATATTCTATTTTTAAATAAGGCTTCGTTGATCTTTAGTGTCAGGAATTAGAAATGACATCACTTGTTATCTTGGAATTATGGGGGAGTCTAAAGAGATAGAAATTCTATTTTTAAATACGGCTTCACTGATCTTTAAGTCGGAGAGATAAATTGATATTCTAACGAAACCTTAATAGTGTAGCTAGGAACATTTATGAGATGAAAAGATTAACGCGGAAAAAGGGTTTCTTAGTAATTTGAAATGTGACAGCGCAGGGATGCCAAAAACAAAAGGAACACGCTGAAATTACGTTTAGGGGTTATTTGAGCGAAACCGTTTTAGAAATTTTAGAGAATTATTTCGGCGAAACAGGTAGAGACATTTTAAAAGATGATTTAGAAGATGTTTTAGAAGAGGTCTTGAGTGTGGTCGTTATAATACACAAGTTCCATTTGAACAGTGTCGTGAAGTCCCTACCCCAACCCCAAAGGGCGCAGATCCCCCTACCCCAACCCCAAAGGACATCGATCCCCCTACCATAACCCCGAAGGAAGCCCCCGGTCCCCAAAGGTCCCCCGAGCTCCCAAAGGACCACCCGCCCCCCCCCCCAAGGGCCCCCCGGACCCTCAAAGGCCCTCCCGGGTCCCCAAAACGACCACCCGGCCCCCAAGGGCCCCCGGACCCCATAATGCCCCCCCCCGGGCCCCAACGAGTACCATCTCCATTTTTAATACTTTTTTAAGGCTTTATTATGTCTTTTCAGAACAAGTTATTTACTTAATGTCCATCCTAAACCCATTTTACAAGTTGAAGTTCCCATCCTTCTCATCCACAACTTTACTTTACAGCTTTTTGGATACCTCAACACCAAGCAATACTTTTTCAAAGACATTTCAGAGCAAGTTACTTTCTTAATGTCCCTCCTAAACCCATTTTACAAGTTGAAGCATCCATCCTTTTCACTCACAACTTTACTTTACAGCTTTTTGGATACCTCAACACCAAGAAATATTTTTCAAAAGACATTTCAGAGCAAGTTCCTTTCTTAATGTCCCTTCTAAACCCATTTTCCAACTTGAAGTACTCATCTTTTCCCCAACAACTTTACTATACTGCCTTTTTGGATACCACAACATCAAGCAATACTTTTCAAAGGACATTTCAGAACAAGTTCTTTTCTTAATGTCCCTCCTAAACCCATTTTACAAGTTGAAGCATCCATCCTTTTCACCCACAACTTTACTTTACAGCTTTTTGGATACCTCAACACCAAGCAATACTTTTCAAAAGACATTTCAGAGCAAGTTACTTTCTTAATGTCCCTTCTAAACCTATTTTACAAGTTGAAGCATCCATCCTTTTCACCCACAACTTTACTTTACAGCTTTTTGGATACCTCAACACCAAGCAATACTTTTCAAAAGACATTTCAGAGCATGTTACTTTCTTAATCTCCCTTCTAAACCTACTTTACAAGTTGAAGCATCCATCCTTTTCACCCACAACTTTACATTACAGCTTTTTGGATACCTCAACACCAAGAAATACTAGCTTAGAGTTTTATTCAGAGTTCTAGTTTAGTTTAGTTTAGTTACAGTTCAGAATTTAGAGTTTTAGCTTAGAGTCATAGCTTAGAATTTTACTTAAAGTTGTAGTTTGGATAAGTTTTAGTTAAGAGTTTCGAGTTTTAGCTTAGAGTCTTAGCTTAGAGTTTTTGTTAGAGTTCCGGTTTAGTTTAGTTTTATTTAATAGTTTAGAGTTTTAGCTTAGAGTCTTAGCTTAGAGTTTTTGTTAGAGTTGAAGTTTAGTTTAGTAATAGTTAAGAGTCTAGAGTTTTAGCTTAGAGTCTTAGCATAGAGTTTTTTTGTTAGAGTTCTAGTTTAGTGTAATTTTAGTTATGAGTTTGATTTTTTACCTTTGAGTTTCAGTTAGAGTTCTAGTTTAGTTTAGTTTTAGTTAAGAGTTTGGTGTTTTACCTTAGAGTCTTAGTTTACCTTAGAGTCTTAGCTTAGATTTTTAGTTAGAGTTCTAGTTTAGTTTAGTTTTAGTTAAGAGTTTAGATTTTTAGCTTAGAGTCTTAGCTTAGAGTTTTTGCTAGAGTTCTAGTTTATTTTAGTTTTAGTTAAGAGTTTAGAGTTTTTAGCTTAGAGTCTTAGCTTAGAGTTTTTGTTGAAGTTCTAGTTTAGTTTAGTTTTAGTTAATAGTTTAGAGTTTTAGCTTAGAGTCTTAGCTTAGAGTTTTTGTTAGAGTTGAAGTTTAGTTTAGTAATAGTTAAGAGTTTAGAGTTTTAGCTTAGAGTCTTAGCTTAGAGTTTTTGTTAGAGTTCTAGTTTAGTTTACATATAGTTAAGAGTTTGGAGTTTTACCTTAGAGACTTAGCTTAGAGTTTTAGTTTAGTTTAGTTTTAGTTAAGATTTTAGAGTTTTTTAGCTTAGAGTCTTAGCTTAGAGTTTTTGTTAGAGTTCTAGTTTAGTTTTAGTTAAGAGTTTAGTGTTTTACCTTAGAGTCTTAGCTTAGAGTTTTAGTTAGAGTTCTAGTTTAGTTTAGTTTTAGTTAAGAGTTTAGAATTTTAGCTTAGAGTCTTAGCTTAGAGTTTTTGTTAGAGTTCTAGTTTAGTTTAGTTTTAGTTAAGAGTTTAGAGTTTTTAGCTTAGAGTCTTAGCTTAGAGTTTTTGTTGAAGTTCTAGTTTAGTTTTAGTTAAGAGTTTGGTGTTTTACCTTAGAGTCTTAGCTTAGAGTTTTAGTTAGAGTTCTAGTTTAGTTTAGTTTTAGTTAAGAGTTTAGAATTTTAGCTTAGAGTCTTAGCTTAGAGTTTTTGTTAGAGTTTTAGTTTATTTTAGTTTTAGTTAAGAGTTTAGAGTTTTTAGCTTTGAGTCTTAGCTTAGAGTTTTTGTTGAAGTTCTAGTTTAGTTTAGTTTTAGTTAATAGTTTAGAATTTTAGCTTAGAGTCTTAGCTTAGAGTTTTTGTTAGAGTTGAAGTTTAGTTTAGTAATAGTTAAGAGTTTAGAGTTTTAGCTTAGAGTCTTAGCTTATAGTTTTTGTTAGAGTTCTAGTTTAGTTTAGATATAGTTAAGAGTTTGGAGTTTTACCTTAGAGACTTAGCTTAGAGTTTTAGTTTAGTTTAGTTTTAGTTAAGAGCTTAGAGTTTTTTAGCTTAGAGTCTTAGCTTAGAGTTTTTGTTAGAGTTCTAGTTT
This sequence comes from Artemia sinica, assembly GCA_027921565.1. Lineage (NCBI taxonomy): Eukaryota > Metazoa > Arthropoda > Branchiopoda > Anostraca > Artemiidae > Artemia > Artemia sinica. The sequence continues at coordinate 41,527,043 of CM051259.1, read as the reverse complement.
AGTTTAGTTTTAGTTAAGAGTTTGGTGTTTTACCTTAGAGTCATAGCTTAGAGTTTTAGTTAGAGTTCTAGTTTAGTTTAGTTTTAGTTAAGAGTTTAGAATTTTAGCTTAGAGTCTTAGCTTAGAGTTTTTGTTAGAGTTTTAGTTTAGTTTAGTTTTAGTTAAGAGTTTAGAGTTTTTAGCTTAGAGTCTTAGCATAGAGTTTTTGTTGAAGTTCTAGTTTAGTTTAGTAATAGTTAAGAGTTTAGAGTTTTAGCTTAGAGTCTTAACTTAGAGTTTTTGTTAAAGTTGAAGTTTAGTTTAGTAATAGTTTTAGCTTAGAGTCTTAGCTTAGAGTTTTAGTTTAGTTTAGTTTTAGTTAAGAATTTAGAGTTTTTTAGCTTAGAGTCTTAGCTTAGAGTTTTTGTTAGAGTTCTAGTTTAGTTTAGTTTTAATTAAGAGTTTAGAGTTTTTAGCTTAGAGTCTTAGCTTAGAGTTTTAGTTAGAGTTCTAGTTTAGTTTAGTTTTAGTTAAGAGTTTAGAGTTTTACCATAGAGTCTTAGCTTAGAGTTCTAGTTAGAGTTGAAGTTTAGTTTAGTACAGTTAAGAATTCAGAGTTTTAGCTTAGAGTCCTAGCTTAGAGTTTTACTTAAAGTTGTAGTTTAGTTAAGTTTTAGTTAAGAGTTTCGAGTTTTAGCTTAGAGTCTTACCTTAGAGTTTTGTTAGAGTTCTAGTTTAGTTAGTTTTAGTTATGAGTTTAGAGTTTTACCTTAGAGTCTTAGCTTAGAGTTTTAGTTAGAGTTCTAGTTTAGTTTAGTTATAGTTAAGAATTTAGAGTTTTAGCTTAGAGTCATAGCTTAGAGTTTTAGTTAAAGCTATAGTTTAGTAAAGTTATAGTTAAGAGTTTAGAGTTTTACCTTAGAGTCATAGCTTAGAGTTTTAGTTAGAGTTCTAGTTCAGTTTAGTTTTAGTTAAGAGTTTAGAGTTTTAGCTTAGAGTCTTAGCTTATAGTTTGTGTTAGAGTTCTAGTTTAGTTTAGTTATAGTTAAGAGTCTCGAGTTTTTAGCTTAGAGTCTTAGCTTAGAGTTTCTGTTAGAGTTCTAGTTTAGTTTACTTCTAGTTAAGAGTTTAGAGTTTTAGCTTAGAGTCTTAGCTTATAGTTTTGTGTTAGAGTTCTAGTTTAGTAAAGTTAAAGTTAAGAGTTTAGTGTTTTAGCTTAGAGTCTTAGCTTAGAGTTTTTGTTAGAGTTCTAGTTTAGTTTAGTTTTAGTTAAGAGTTTGGTGTTTTACCTTAGAGACTTAGCTTAGAGTTTTACTTTAGTTTAGTTTTAGTTAAGAGTTTAGAGTTTTAGCTTAGAGTCTTATCTTAGAGTTTTTGTTAGAGTTCTAGTTTAGTTTGGTTTTAGTTATGAGTTTAGAGTTTTTAGCTTAGAGTCTTAGTTTAGAGTTTTTTGTTGAAGTTCTAGTTTAGTTTAGAGTTTTAGCTTAGACTTAGAGTTTTAATTAGAGTTCTTGTTTAGTTTAGTTTTAGTTAAGAGTTTAGAGTTTTAGCTAAGAGTCTCAGCTTAGAGTTTTTGTTAGAGTTCTAGTTTAGTTTATTTTTAGTTAAGAGTTTAGTGTTTTTTAGCTTAGAGTCTTAGTTTAGAGTTTTTGTTGAAGTTCTAGTTTAGTTTAGTTTTAGTTTAGAGTTTTAGCTTAGACTTAGAGTTTTAATTAGAGTTCTAGTTTAGTTTAGTTTTAGTTAAGAGTTTAGAGTTTTTAGCTTAGAGTCTTAGCTTAGTTTTATTTAGAGTTCTAGTTTAATTTAGTTTTAGTTAAGAGTTTAGAGTTTTGCCATAGAGTCTTAGCTTAGAGTTTTAGCTAGAGTTAAAGTTTTGTTTAGTTACCGTTAAGAATTTAGAGTTTTAGCTTAGAGTTTTGTTAGAGTTCTAGTTCAGTTTAGTTTTAGTTAAGAGTTTAGAGTTTTACCTTAGAGTCTTAGCTTAGAGTTTTTGTTAGAGTTCTAGTTTAGTTTAATTTTAGTAAAGAATTTGATGTGTTACCTTTGAGTTTCAGTTAGAGTTCTAGTTTAGTTTACTTCTAGTTAAGAGTTTAGTGTTTTACCTTAGAGTCTTAGCTTAGAGTTTTAGTTAGAGTTCTAGTTTAGTTTAGTTTTAGTTAAGAGTTTAGAATTTTAGCTTAGAGTCTTAGCTTAGAGTTTTTGTTAGAGTTCTAGTTTATTTTAGTTTTAGTTAAGAGTTTAGAGTTTTTAGCTTAGAGTTTTAGCTTAGAGTTTTTGTTGAAGTTCTAGTTTAGTTTTAGTTAATAGTTTAGAGTTTTAGCTTAGAGTCTTAGCTTAGAGTTTTTGTTAGAGTTGAAGTTTAGTTTAGTAATAGTTAGAGTTTAGAGTTTTAGCTTAGAGTCTTAGCTTAGAGTTTTGGTTCGAGTTCTAGTTAAGTTTAGATATAGTTAAGCGTTTGGAGTTTTACCTTCGAGACTTAGCTTAGAGTTTTAGTTTAGTTTAGTTTTAGTTAAGAGTTTAGAGTTTTTTTAGCTTAGAGTCTTAGCTTAGAGTTTTTGTTAGAGTTCTAGTTTAGTTTAGTTTTAGTTAAGAGTTTAGTGTTTTACCTTAGAGTCATAGCTTAGAGTTTTAGTTAGAGTTCTAGTTTAGTTTAGTTTTAGTTAAGAGTTTAGAATTTTAGCTTAGAGTCTTAGCTTAGAGTTTTTGTTAGAGTTCTAGTTTAGTTTAGTTTTAGTTAAGAGATTAGAGTTTTTAACCTAGAGTCTTAGCTTAGAGTTTTTGTTGAAGCTCTAGTTTAGTTTAGTTTTAGTTAAGAGTTTATAGTTTTAGCTTAGACTCTTAGCTTAGAGTTTTTGTTAGAGTTTTAGTTTAGTTTAGTTTTAGTTAAGAGTATAGAGTTTTAGCTTAGAGTCTTAGCTTAGAGTTATAGTTAGAGATGAAGTTTAGTTTAGTTATAGTTAAGAATTTAGAGTTTTTAGCTTAGAGTCATAGTTTAGAGTTTTTGTTAGAGTTCTAGTTTAGTTTAGTTAAGAGTTTAGAGTTTTATCATAGAGTCATAGCTTAGAGTTTTTGTTGAAGTTGAAGTTTAGTTTAGTCATAGTTAATAATTTAGAGTTTTTAGCTTAGAGTCTTAGCTTAGAGTTTTACTTAGAGTTCTAGTTTAGTTTAGTTTTAGTTAAGAGTTTAGAGTTTTATTTGAGAGTCTTAGCTTAGAGCTTTTGTTGAAGTTCTAGTTTAGTTTAGTTAAGAGTTTAGAGTTCTACCTTAGAGTCTTAGCTTAGAGTTTTACGTAGAGTTGAAGTTTAGTTTAGTTATAGTTAAGGGTTTAGAGTTTTAGCTTGGAGTCTTAGCTTAGAGTTTTAGTTAGAGTTCTAGCTTAGTTTAGTTTTAGTTAAGAGTTTAGAGTTTTAGCTTAAAGTCTTAGCTTAGAGTTTTATTTAGAGTTCTAGTTTAGTTTATTTTAGTTAAGAGTTTTGAGTTTTACCTTAAAGTCTTAGATTAGAGTTTTAGTTAGGGTTAAAGTTTCGTTTAGTTTAGTTATAGTTAAGAGTTATAGTTTAGAGTACTACCTTAGATTGTTAGCTTAGAGTTTTACTTAGAGTTGAAGTTTAGTCTAAACTAGCATAACCACAAAATTACACAATATTGCATAGAAATACCAAAACCATAGGTTAGATTAGGTTAGGTTAGAGGTTAGGTTTCTCCACGTTTAAGTTAGGTTAGATTAGGTTAGCTTATCATGAGCGCTCATGATAAGCTAACCTAATCTAACCTAACTTAAACGTGGAGAAACCTAACCTCTAACCTAAACTAACCTAATCTAACCTATGGTTTTGGTATTTCTATGCAATATTGTGTAATTTTGTGGTTATGCTAGTTTAGACTAAACTTCAACTCTAACTAAAACTCTAAGCTAAGACTCTAAGGTAAAACTCTAAACTCTTAACTAAAACTAAACTAAACTAGAACTCTAAGTAAAACTCTAAGCTAAGACTCCAAGCTAAAACTCAAAACCCCTAACTATAACAAAACTAAATTTCAACTCTAAATAAACTCTAAGCTAAGACTCTAAGGTAGAACTCTAAACTCTTAACTAAACTAAACTAGAACTTCAACAAAAACTCTAAGCTAAGACTCTAAGATAAAACTCTAAACTCTTAACTAAAACTAAACTAAACAAGAACTCTAAGTAAAACTCTAAGCTAAGACTCTAAGCTAAAAACTCTAAATTCTTAACTATGACTAAACTAAACTTCAACTTCAACAAAAAATCTAAGCTATGACTCTATGATAAAACTCTAAACTCTTAACTAAACTAAACTAGAACTCTAACAAAAACTCTAAACTACGACTCTAAGCTAAAAACTCTAAATTCTTAACTATAACTAAACTAAACTTCAACTCTAACTATAACTCTAAGCTAAGACTCTAAGCTAAAACTCTAAACTCTTAACTATAACTAAACTAAACTAAAACTCTAACAAAAACTCTAAGTTAAGAGTCTAAGCTAAAACTATAAACTCTTAACTAAAACTAAACTAAACTAGAGCTTCAACAAAAACTCTAAGCTAAGACTCTAGGTTAAAAACTCTAAACTCTTAACTAAAACTAAACTAAACTAGAACTCTAACAAAAAACTCTAAGCTAAGACTCTAAGCTAAAATTCTAAACTCTTAACTAAAACTAAACTAAACTAGAACTCTAACTAAAACTCTAAGCTAAGACTCTAAGGTAAAACACCAAACTCTTAACTAAAACTAAACTAAACTAAAACTCTAAGCTAAGTCTCGAAGGTAAAACTCCAAACGCTTAACTATATCTAAACTTAACTAGAACTCTAACCAAAACTCTAAACTAAGACTCTAAGCTAAAAACACTAAACTCTTAACTAAAAATAAACTAAACTAGAACTCTAACAAAAACTCTAAGCTGAGACTCTTAGCTAAAACTCTAAACTCTTAACTAAAACTAAACTAAACAAGAACTCTAATTAAAACACTAAGTCTAAGCTAAAACTCTAAACTAAACTAGAACTTCAACAAAAAACTCTAAACTAAGACTCTAAGCTAAAACTCTAAACTCTTAACTAAAACTAAACTAAACTAGAACTCTAACAAAAACTCTAAGCTAAGACTCAGCTAAAACTCTAAACTCTTAACTTTAACTTTACTAACTAGAATTCTAACACAAACTATAAGCTAAGACTCTAACCTAAAAACTCTAAACTCTTAACTAAAACTAAACTAAAGTAAAACTCTGAGCTAAGTCTCTAAGGTAAAACACCAAACTCTTAACTAAAACTAAACTAGAACTCTAACAAAAACTCTAAGCTAAGATTCTAAGCTAAAACTCTAAACTCTTAACTTTAACTTTACAAACTAGAATTCTAACACAAACTATAAGCTAGACTCTAAGCTAAAACTCTAAACTCTTAACTAGAAGTAAACTAAACTAGAACTCTAACAGAAATTCTAAGCTAAGACTCTAAGCTAAAAACTCGGGACTCTTAACTATAACTAAACTAAACTAGAACTCTAACAAAACTATAAGCTAAGACTCTAAGCTAAAACTCTAAACTCTTAACTAAAACTAAACTGAACTAGAACTCTAACTAAAACTCTAAGCTAAGACTCTAAGATAAAACTCTAAACTCTTAACTATAACTTTAATAAACTATAACTTTAACTAAAACTCTAAGCTATGACTCTAAGCTAAAACTTTAAATTCTTAACTATAACTAAACTAAACTAGAACTCTAACTAAAACTCTAAGCTAAGACTCTAAGCTAAAAATCTAAACTCTTAACTAAAACTAAACTAAACTAGAACTTTAACAAAAACTCTAAGGTAAGACTCTAAGCTAAAACTCGAAACTCTTAACTAAAACTTAACTAAACTACAACTTAAGTTTAGTTAAAACTCTAAGCTATGACTCTAAGCTAAAACTCTAAATTCTTAACTGTAACTAAACTAAACTTCAACTCTAACTAGAACTCTAAGCTAAGACTCTATGGTAAAACTCTAAACTCTTAACTAAAACTAAACTAAACTAGAACTCTAACTAAAACTCTAAGCTAAGACTCTAAGCTAAAACTCTAAACTCTTAACTATAACTAAACTAAACTAAAACTCTAAGCTAAGACTCTAAGCAAAAACTATTATTAAACTAAACTTCAACTTTAACAAAAACTCTAAGTTAAGACTCTAAGCTAAAACTCTAAAACTCTTAACTATTACTAAACTAAACTAGAACTTCAACGAAAACTCTAAGCTAAGACTCTAAGCTAAAAACTCTAAACTCTTAACTAAAACTAAACTAAACTAGAACTCTAACAAAAACTCTAAGCTAAGACTCTAAGCTAAAATTCTAAACTCTTAACTAAAACTAAACTAAACTAGAACTCTAACTAAAACTCTAAGCTATGACTCTAAGTAAAACACCAAACTCTTAACTAAAACTAAACTAAACTAGAACTCTAACAAAAACTCTAAGCTAAGACTCTAAGCTAAAAAACTCTAAGCTCTTAACTAAAACTAAACTAAACTAAAACTCTAAGCTAAGTCTCTAAGGTAAAAACTCAAACTCTTAACTATATCTAAACTAAACTAGAACTCTAACAAAAACTCTAAGCTAAGACTCTAAGCTAAAACTCTAAACTCTTAACTATTACTAAACTAAACTTCAACTCTAACAAAACTCTAAGCTAAGACTAAGCTAAAACTCTAAACTATTAACTAAACTAAATTAAACTACAACTTCAACAAAAACTCTAAGCTAAGACTCTAAGCTAAAAACTCTAAACTCTTAACTAAAACTAAAATAAACTAGAACTCTAACAAAAACTCTAAGCTAAGACTCTAAGCTAAAATTCTAAACTCTTAACTAAAACTAAACTAACTAGAACTCTAACTAAAACTCTAAGCTAAGACTCTAAGGTAAAACACCAAACTCTTAACTAAAACTAAACTAGAACTTCAACAAAACTCTAAGCTAAGACTCTAAGCTAAAAACTCTAAACTCTTAACTAAAACTAAAATAAACTAGAACTCTAACAAAAACTCTAAGCTAAGACTCTAAGCTAAAATTCTAAACTCTTAACTAAAACTAAACTAACTGAACTCTAACTAAAACTCTAAGCTAAGACTCTAAGGTAAAACACTAAACTCTTAACTAAAACTAAACTAGAACTCTAACAAAAACTCTAAGCTAAGACTCTAAGCTAAAAAACTCTAAACTCTTAACTAAAACTAAACTAAACTAAAACTCTAAGCTAAGTCTCTAAGGTGAAACTCCAAACTCTTAACTATATGTAAACTAAACTAGAACTCTAACAAAAATTCTAAGCTAAGACTCTAAGCTAAAACTCTAAACTCTTAACTATTACTAAACTAAACTTCAACTCTAACAAAAACTCTAAGCTAAGACTCTAAGCTAAAAACTCTAAACTCTTAACTAAAACTAAAATAAACTAGAACTCTAACAAAAACTCTAAGCTAAGACTCTAAGCTAAAAATCTAAACTCTTAACTAAAACTAAACTAAACTAGAACTCTAACTAAAAACTCTAAGCTAAGACTCTAAGGTAAACTAAGACTCTAAGGTAAACACCAAACTCTTAACTAAAACTAAACTAAACTAGAACTCTAACTGAAACTCAAAGGTAAAAATCAAACTCTTAACTAAAATTACACTAAACTAGAACTCTAACAAAAAACTCTATGCTAAGACTCTAAGCTAAAACTCTAAACTCTTAACTATTACTAAACTAAACTTCAACTCTAACAAAACTCTAAGCTAAGACTCTAGCTAAAACTCTAAACTATTAACTAAACTAAACTAAACTTCAACTCTAACTAAAACTCTAAGCTAAGAATCTAAGGTAAAACTCTAAACTCATAACTAAAACTAAACTAAACTGGAACTCTAACAAAAACTCTAAGCTAAGACTCTAAGCTAAAACTCGAAACTCTTAACTAAAACTTATCCAAACTACAACTTTAAGTAAAATTCTAAGCTATGACTCTAAGCTAAAACTCTAAATCTCTGAACCGTAACTAAACTAAACTTCAACTCTAACTAGAACTCTAAGCTAAGACTCTAGGGTAAAAACTCTAAACTCTTAACTAAAACTAAACTAAACTAGAACTCTAACTAAAACTCTAAGCTAAGACTCTAAGCTAAAAACTCTAAACTCTTAATTAAAACTAAACTAAACTAGAACTCTTAACAAAAACTCTAAGCTAAGACTCTAAGCTAAAAACTCTAAATTCTTAACTAAAACTAAACTAAACTAAAACTCTAAGCTAAGACTCTAAGCTAAAACTATTACTAAACTAAACTTCAACTTAACAAAAACTCTAAGTTAAGACTCTAAGCTAAAACTCTAAACTCTTAACTATTACTAAACTAAAGTAGAACTTCAACAAAAACTCTAAGATAAGACTCTAAGCTAAAATTCTAAACTCTTAACTAAAACTAAACTAAACTAGAACTCTAACTAAAACTCTAAGCTATGACTCTAAGGTCAAACACCAAACTCTTAACTAAAACTAAACTAAACTAGAACTCTAACAAAAACTCTAAGCTAAGATTCTAAGCTAAAAAACTCTAAGCTCTTAACTAAAACTAAACTAAACTAAACTCTAAGCTAAATCTCTAAGGTAAAACTCCAAACTCTTAACTATATCTAAACTAAACTAGAACTCTAACAAAAACTCTAAGCTAAGACTCTAAGCTAAAACTCTAAACTCTTAACTATTACTAAACTAAACTTCAACTCTAACAAAAACTCTAAGCTAAGACTCTAAGCTAAAACTCTAAACTATTAACTAAAACTAAACTAAACTAGAACTTCAACAAAAACTCTAAGCTAAGACTCTAAGCTAAAAACTCTAAACTCTTAACTAAAACTAAAATAAAATAGAACTCTAACAAAAACTCTAAGCTAAGACTCTAAGCTAAAATTCTAAACTCTTAACTAAAACTAAACTAAACTAGAACTCTAACTACAACTCTAAGCTAAGACTCTAAGGTAAAACACAAAACTCTTAACTAAAACTAAACTAGAACTTCAACAAAACTCTAAGCTAAGACTCTAAGCTAAAAACTCTAAACTCTTAACTAAACTAAAATAAACTAGAACTCTAACAAAAACTCTAAGCTAAGACTCTAAGCTAAAATTCTAAACTCTTAACTAAAACTAAACTAAACTAGAACTCTAACTAAAACTCTAAGCTAAGACTCTAAGGTAAAACACTAAACTCTTAACTAAAACTAAACTAGAACTCTAACAAAACTCTAAGCTAAGACTCTAAGCTAAAAAACTCTAAACTCTTAACTAAAACTAAACTAAACTGAAACTCTAAGCTGAGTCTCTAAGGTAAAACTCCAAACACTTAACTATATGGAAACTAAACTAGAACTCTAACAAAAACTCTAAGCTAAGACTCTAAGCTAAAACTCTAAACTCTTAACTATTACTAAACTAAACTTCAACTCTAACAAAAATTCTAAGCTAAGACTCTAAGCTAAAAACTCTAAACTCTTAACTAAAACTAAAATAAACTAGAACTCTAACAAAAACTCTAAGCTAAGACTCTAAGCTAAAAATCTAAACTCTTAACTAAAACTAAACTAAACTAGAACTCTAACTAAAAATCTGAGCTAAGACTCTAAGGTAAACTAAGACTCTAAGTAAAACCCCAAACTCTTAACTAAAACTAAACTAAACTAGAACTCTAACTGAAACTCAAAGGTAAAAAATCAAACTCTTAACTAAAATTACACTAAACTAGAACTCTAACAAAAAAACTCTATGCTAAGACTCTAAGCTAAAACTCTAGACTCTTAACTATTACTAAACTAAACTTCAACTCTAACAAAAACTCTAAGCTAAGACTCAAAGCTAAAACTCTAAACTATTAACTAAAACTAAACTAAACTTCAACTCTAACTAAAACTCTAAGCTAAGACTCTAAGCTAAAACTCTAAACTCTTAACTAAAACTAAACTAAACTAGAACTCTAACAAAAACTCTAAGCTAAGACTCTAAGGTAAACTAAAACTCGAAACTCTTAACTAAAACTTATCCAAACTACAACTTTAAGTAAAATTCTAAGCTATGACCCTAAGCTAAAACTCTAAATGCTGAACTGTAACTAAACTAAACTAAACTAGAACTCTGAATAAAACTCTAAGCTAGTATTTCTTGGTGTTGAGGTATCCAAAAAAATGTAATGTAAAGTTGTGGGTGAAAAGGATGGATGCTTCAACTTGTAAAGTAGGTTTAGAAGGGAGATTAAGAAAGTAACTTGCTCTGAAATGTCTTTTGAAAAGTATTGCTTGGCTTTGAGGTATCCAAAAAGCTGTAAAGTAAAGTTGTGGGTGAAAAGGATGGATGCTTCAACTTGTAAAATAAGTTTAGAAGGGATATTAAGAAAGTAACATGCTCTGAAATGTCTTTTGAAAAGTATTGCTTGGTGTTGAGGTATCCAAAAAGCTGTAAAGTAAAGTTGTGGGTGAAAAGGATGGATGCTTCAACTTGTAAAATAGGTTTAGAAGGGACATTAAGAAAGTAACTTGCTCTGAAATGTCTTTTGAAAAGTATTGCTTGGTGTTGAGGTATCCGAAAAGCTGTAAAGTAAAGTTGTGGGTGAAAAAGATGATGCTTCAACTTGTAAATGGGTTTAGGAGGGACATTAAGAAAAGAACTTGTTCTGAAATGTCGTTTGAAAAGTTTTGCTTGGTGTTGTGGTATCCAAAAAGGCAGTATAGTAAAGTTGTTGGGGAAAAGATGAGTACTTCAAGCTGGAAAATGGGTTTAGAAGGGACATTAAGAAAGGAACTTGCTCTGAAATGTCTTTTGAAAAGTATTTCTTGGTGTTGAGGTATCCGAAAAGCTGTAAAGTAAAGTTGTGGGTGAAAAAGATGGATGCTTCAACTTGTAAAATGGGTTTAGGAGGGACATTAAGAAAGTAACTTGCTCTGAATGTCTTTGAAAAGTATTGCTTGTGTTGAGGTATCCAAAAGCTGTAAAGTAAAGTTGTGGATGAGAAGGATGGGAACTTTAACTTGTAAAATGGGTTTAGGATGGACATTAAGAAAATAACATGTTCTGAAAAGATATAATAAAGCCTTAAAAAGTATAAAAATGGAGAGGGGACTCTTTGGGGGCCCGGGGGGGGGCATTATGGGGTCCGGGGGCCCTTGGGGGCCGGGTGGTCCTTTTGGGGACCCGGGAGGGCATTTGAGGGTCCGGGGGCCCTTGGGGGGCGGGTGGTCCTTTGGGATCCCGGAGGACCTTTGGGGACCGGGGGCTTCCTTCGGGGTTGTGGTAGGGGGATCGATGTCCTTTGGGGTTGGGGTAGGGGGATCTGCGCCCTTTGGGTTGGGGTAGGGACTTCACGACACTGTTCAAATGGAACTTGTGTATTATAACGACCACACTCAAAACCTCTTCTAAAACATCTTCTAAATCATCTTTTAAAATGTCTCCACCTGTTTCGCCGAAATAATTCTCTAAAATGTCTAAAACGGTTTCGCTCAAATAACCCCTAAACGTAATTTCAGCGTGTTCCTTTTGTTTTTGGCATCCCTGCGCCTTCACATTTCAAATTACTAAGAAACCCTTTTCCCGCGTTAATCTTTTCATCTCATAAATGTTCCTAGCTACACTATTAAGGTTTCGTTAGAATATCAATTTATCTCTCCGACTTAAAGATCAGTGAAGCCGTATTTAAAATAGAATTTCTATCTCTTTAGACTCCCGCATAATTCCAAGATAACAAGTGATGTCATTTCTAATTCCTGACACTAAAGATCAACGAAGCCTTATTTAAAAATAGAATATTAATTTTTCTCTCTAACCTAAAGAGCGTTTATCCCTCAGACCTAAGAACAAGAAGCCATACTTGTTTCTTTATTCCCCTTTTCGTAAATAATTCCCCTAGCTATTATGTAAATCAAGTTCTCAAAAATTATCTCCCCTTTCGTGAATCAATAATTCCCCTCGATTATGTAAATCAATTTCTCAGGTTAGGTTAGCCTAAAGATCAAAGAAGTCATGTTTGTTTCTTAATTCCCCTTTCGTGAATCAATAATTCCCCGCCAATTATGTAAATCAATTTCTCAGGTTAGGTTAGCCTAAAGATCAAAAAAGCCATGTTTGTTTCTTAATTCCCCTTTCGTGAATCAATAATTCCCCTCGATTATGTAAATCACCCCATTGTCATTACACCTGGACAAACAACAAAAAATAAATCGACCTTGAAACATCCATCAAAGTGAGAAAAATCCCGTTTTTCCATTCTCACTGACAAAACCATAAAACATCCATAAATTGACCAACACACATAACCATCCATGAAACATGCATCAAAGTGAGAAAATCCTGTTTTTTTATTCTCACTGACAAAAACCATAAAACAAACATAAATTACTGTTAACATCCATGAAAAACATCAAATAAATTGACCAACACCCATAACCGTCCAAAAAAACATCCATAAAAGTGAGAAAATTCATATTTTTTCAAGTGAGAAAAATTCTGTTTTTTCATTCTCAGTGAGAAAAACCATAAACCACGTGGTTAGTACGGGACCTTTAGGGTCCTCTCTACTCTACTACATTTTCAGATGGACTACAATCCACTAAAAAAAAATTCATAGAGTAACGAATAAATTCAGCTGACTTCAAATTTTGTGGCTCAAAACTTTTCATTCTTTTTACTGTTTTAAAATTTCATACAAAAGAACAAATCAGGCTTTATATTTGTTTTACTGGGTCAAAATTTGACACGTAAATAAACATATCAACATAGTTTGTACCAAATTAATGTGTAAATTAGAGTATAAAACAAATGTTTAGCACAATAAACACGTTACAAAACTAAACCAATTGAATTAAAGTACTCTTTCCACAAAAAAATCTTTTTGCTTTTCTTCTCTTTTGTTTTTATGTGACGGCAGGCCAATGTGGTTGACCACATTATCTTAGTATTATCTTTGAGTGCAGAAACATATGACATAAACTCTACTTGTCTCTTGCTAGGACTTTTCTGGAAATCTCATCCTTGAACTGACGTCAAATTTTGAAAATTCCTTAGATCACTGAAAACCTACTGCTAAACCCAAAATATTTTGTTGTGGTTTTGACTTATTTATAGTGGCTAACCTAGCTCTATTATCAATAAATTAAAAGTATGTTTCTCAAATGAGAAAATGAGAAAATGACATCACTTTAAGTCTAAAGATTAAGACATAAAACGCACATAATTTAGGGGCGGATCTAGAGCAAAATCTCGGGGGACCCAATCTGACAAGGGTGCCAATAATGGACCAAATTGACAAATTTATTAAAAAAAAGAGTGAAAAAGAGAAAAAAAGGAATGTGGACACCAGAAAAAATCTTGAGGGTCTGGGGTTTCCCCGGTCCCCTGGATCTGCCAGTCCATAAATTAAACTTTATGTGAGGGCGGCCCCTCAATCTTCCAGTCTCTGCGCTGAAGTGAAAAAGTGTTGTAATTAACAGAAATAATTTTAGAAGGAGAAAATATTGTCAGTTCGGTGTCTGCGAGTGTTTTATTTGAAAAACAATTTAGATTTTTTACAATTTATTATTTACACTATATATTATCTATATACAGTGTTTTTTATTACACTATTGCATTAAACTGTCAATATTATCATTACTACATTATATATCCTTACCTTATCCTTGCCTAATTACCAAATAAACTCTTCCATTCTCAAGGTGCTGTGATGAAGTAACTGAACTGTTTTTATCACATGGCTCTAAATTACAGAATAGCATATTATCGTATTATTAATTAGTTTTAAGTCACCTTTTCGTTTGTACTTCAATGTCATTTTCTTGTTTCTTGTTACATGCCTTTGTCTTTAGCGTTTCAGAGTCACTTGACATCTTGTGTAATTTTACACTTGGCATAGATACTAAAAAACAATTCCTCCTTTCTGTTTATCCTTCACAGACTCGCACACGCTAAACTAACACGTTCCTTCATTTACTTGAAATTTTACTTTGTCTTCTAACCGCAGATTTCGTTGTGTAACAATTTCGTTTGCAATTCAATGTGATTTTCGTCTTTTCTTGCTCCATGCCTTTTCCTTGGCTGTTCGAGGTCATTTGTCATCTTGTGTAATTTTTCATGCGTCAGAGATACTAAAAACAATTTGACCACTACTGGGGAGAAAATTATGTAATTTTTGCTATTGAAACGTATGTTAAGTCACTCATATGATATTTTTTTCCCAAAAGTAAAACTCTAAAGTAATTATTCTAAAGTTATGAACTATCTAGAATGTTTTTTAGACCAAAACATTCCAGGCTGCCAATTTAAAAAATATAAACAAATTGTTCAAAACAGCCCGAAGGTTGAATAATTACGCCCCTGGGATTGACAAAATCAAAACAGCCCTGGGGTAAGGGCTGTAAGTTAGGCAAGCTGCCCATTGTTAACATATAAAATTTTTATATAAGGGCTTTTCGTATGAACTTTGGAGGGGGCTCATTTGATTGGAAATTCAAAGTTCTAGGGCTCATCCTAAGAGTTAAAAGCAGTCGGAGGGTAACCAGCCTCTTCGCCTCGGCATATTTATTGGACCTTTCAATTACAATGCAGGAAATGGTTGTCTCAAAAAATCATTTGGGTGTCTTTGGGGGAAAGGAGGCTCAAGAATTGGGATAGTTGTCCTTCAATATGTTTGACCAATTAAAAGGGCTCTTAAACCTTTAATTTTTGTTTGAATGGGGTCCCACCCGATATTCTAGGACCCTTTTTTTCAATTTGATCATCCCTGGGGGAAAAAAACAACGCACGTTTGTTGTCTTTCTTTGTAAAAAAATATAAAAACCTAAATTTTTGTAGACGAGAACTTGAAACCTCTACTGTAGGGTTCTCTGATCGTGTTGTAGTGAGGGAAGGGGGTATATGTCTTAAAGGGGGCATTTCAATGCAAAATATCTTGAATCCTTGAGCCTTCACATAAATACAGAATTAGTTCTAAGGAAAGTTAGGAAGGGTGGTGGTAGAAATTGATATATAACCCGTTTTCATTTCCAGAAATATTTCTAGTCTACGCCACTATTATGAAAGTAAAGAGTAAAATTAAATTTCCAAGCGACAATAATTTATTCCGTATAGGAGAGGGGATGCACCCTTCTCATCCTCAATCTCCTCCTCGTAGTCATAGAAACTTCAGATGATACTTATTCGATCGGAAATCGAGAGTCTGGTCATTTTTTTGAAAGTGATTGGAGACCAACTGGCCTCTTTTTTTCTGGTCCTTTTTTTTACATCTGATCGGCGTTTTAAGGTACCTATTTTGTACTTTCTTTGCGTGTGGGGGAAATTTCCATGGGATGGAATCATCCAGGGGGTGTTTTCAGAAGGGTAGGGTAAACCGCCGGCCCCGGATTGAACATGCCTAGATGGGAACTTGCCAGAGGTGGTACATATTTGGTTAAAAATTCGGGTAAGCGGCAAGCCTACACGAATTTTGTAAAACAACCTAAAATATGTAACAACATCATCATTATAACTATCATCAGTAAAAAAGGTGATATTGTGTTTTCCAACCAGATTATAGCTGTAAACCTGGGTTCAAAAATGTACGATTATACGCATGCAACAAAATCGACCAGCAATCGTATGGTCATAAATGTGAAATTCGCAGCTCTGCGAAATTTCTAATCAAATGTATCTGATTTTCCGAATAATCGGCGAAGCTCATGAATCTCAACTTCTCCGATAATAGTTCCAACATAGTTGCAACAAATAGTTACAACAATATGTAAATTATTATCCAGTACGGTTGGATTTCTAGATTTCTAAATCTAGGGGGTGTGCAACTTTGTTATTTTTCGCAATAATAATGTCAAAAAAAGATATTTTTTGAAATCTAGGGGGGCTATCTAGGAAGGATAGTGACGATAGGATAGAAGGATAAAATAAATACTATTTTTTAGAGTGCTATTCAAGACTTCGGAGCTACGGTTTTGATACTAGAGGCTGAGGTATTATTTAAAGCTTCTGACAGCGTTGAAATTTGCTGTACTGGTCGTTTTTCAACCAGATTTTAGGTGCAAACCTGGGTTTACATACATACGATTATACGCATGCAAAAACAATCATATGGTCATAAATGTGATATTTGCAGCTGAGCGAAATTTGTAAAAAATATATCTGATTTTCCGAATAAATTCTAGCCAATGAAGAGCCATTTGTAATTTGAAATGAAGTGACACGTTATTTGAAACTTGGTTATTTGAAATACTGCAGAGTCAATTTTGCTTGTAAGAAATCATACAATTTTACACTCAAAAGTTCACAAAGATCACAAGAATAAGCTGTTTATATTGAAATCATGGGACCAAACTCCAGAAGAATTAGGGGTTGAAGTCGGCTTGGCCTAGTTTTGAAAAGGCTTTGTCATTTTGTTTTGTGTCGGGCAGTATAGCTTTGGTCCTAAGTATAGCTTTGTAGAATCTTTTTGGCTCCTACTACAAAACAACTCATCGGAGGTAAATGAGAATCTATTCATCCCTTTTTACACCCGCCCACGATGTAGAAAATCTTTTTTATGACGGCTTTAGAAGGTTGCTAGAATAACAATATTTTCTTTCATTATAGAAAAGTTATTGAACCTTTTTCGTATAGCCTATTGTTTGAATCTGTCAGTCACTACCCAGAAACATTTTTCAAAATAAGCAAGTCTTCATCCGCTTTTCCGTCCATCTCTCAGAGCCATATTTGACCACTGTCATCACTGTAGCTTCTAAGACTAATCTTGGTTTGCAGACTAATTCTTCCAGAATTTTTTTAACTGTGGGTAAAAAACACAATTGGCTATGATAATCTGCTCCCACCATTTTCATAATACTACCAAGTGGGCTTTTTTCATTACACGTTTTTCTGGATTGTTACAGTGACTTGTTAAATTTTTTCATACTATGTCTATTATCAAGACTAGGACAAATCATCAGCATAATCCAGGGGTCATTCTGTGGAAAACAAAGTCCATAAAATAATCCATATAAAGTTCATAGAACACAACCCTGGATTTAATAATCACTCTTTCCTACTTGCTGTTTTTACCACACACGTATTTGTTTATAATCAAACAGTTCTATCAACAGTCGGTAATAAACTAAGGAAGGAGTTTGAAAACGGCACCCGGCTCAATAGTTTGGTCAACCGAAACTCTAAAAACCGGAATTATTATTACCGATACCTACAGAACCATATCAAAAGAATCGGCTTTTTATGCTGATTTTTTTCAAAATATATTCAAATTTAACATTAAGTTTAGTTTTACTACCCTATCAAACCTGGTTATGAGCCTGATGGTAAAAACTTTTTCATTTTCCTAATTTTCGCAAAAAGGGTTCGGCCCAAACAGCCACCCCAAAAGTCAAGTAACTACTACTGAATGAAAATCACACTGCATCAGATTTTATCCATGCCTCCACTTCACACCTCCTTAGTTCATATTGAATGCTTTCTCCGTCTTTACATTTCTTTTGTATTTTCAGGTTTCAATAATTCTTGTCCATTTCTATTAAACTTAAAACTAATGTGGTTCTAATTTTCAGTAACTTTTTTTTTTCTAGAATTATTTCCAAAATCACATTATCAAATTTTAAGCTCTCAAGTTTATATTCAACTTTCCTTTTTTTCAAATTTTTTTCTACTAACATCATAACTTCCCGGGAGGTGATTCATATTTCAGTTTAAATTAACGACCTACTAGATGGTGATCCTTAGTAACATAATAACAGCACTCCTATATACCCTAGTATCTTGTATTGATCCTGGTCTTCGATTTACTATCATAATCGATACGGAAACCATCTAAAAGTTGTAGTTCCTTTTTGTTAGCTTTTTTTGGTAATCTGTTAACTATGACCAAAAAAGGATGGAGGGCAATAAAAATTAGGCCAATTACTGATAATTGACCTTTTCCCTTTTTTCCCCTGGATTGTTACACGTTTCCTGTATTATCCCAAAACCGTAGCGACGACAAACATTTTAGGGGTCTTCTGTGGATTTATTGTTCACATGGATAATCATGATCAAAATTTTGAGACGGCCATTTTGTTCACAATAGTTAAAAGGCCCAATAACAATGTCTTTGAGTATAAAATAAAAACAGCCCCAAAGCCCAAGGGGAAAGGCACTTTAAGTTATAAAAAATTTGCCAATTGTTTACGCAAAGTATTTGTTATTAGGATGTAGGCATAACGGAAACTAAAAGTTGTAGTTCCTTTTTCGGCTGGGGGAAAACAAATTTTGAGACGGGGCTTTTCCACGGGGGAATTTTCCATAGGGAGGGAAGTTTTCCAGGGATTGAAAAATTTTCTTCACGTCAGGGGAAATTATACACTGGGGTAATTTGTCAGAATTCTTTTACAAAATTCTTTTTATAGGTCTTGCTTTCTTTTTTTCCGTCTCAATTTTACGCGCAGTGTGGTTAAGAATAATTGTCCGGGGTAAATTTTCACCATGATGGAATTGTCTAGCAGATATTTCCGTGGGAAGGGGGTTTCTCCGTGAAGGTGGGGCCAGATTTCCTAGCATTATTAAAAAACGATCAGAAATCAAATAAAGAAACAAGTAAGGAGTAACTGAAAGTAAGGAGCAACATTAAAACTTAAAACGAACAGAAATTATTACGTATATAAAGGGGGCTGCTCCCTCCTCAAAACCTCGCTCTTTACGATAAGGTTTGAATTATGTCCCAATTCTTTCATAATGACTCCTGAAACACAAGGGCCGTAAATTAGAACAATAAGACGCTTTTTTAAGTACTAACAAAACTTTAGCGTAAAAAGCGAGGTGCTGAGGAGGGGCAGCCCCCTTTATATACGTAATACTTTCTGTTCGTTTTAAGTTTTAATGTTGCTCCTTACTTTCAGTTGGAAAAACTGTTTTTTTTATATTTAATAATAGAACAAAAGACTAGCCTGCTAAAGGCAAAACAGTGTGGTTAAATGGTTTTTATTATTATTGTTTTTTTATAATGTCCTGGTCGGTCTTAAATCATGTAGCATAAAATCTATTGAGTTGAGGAGGCGAGACTTTTCGCGCATCAACTAATAGAAATCTCCTCTGAAACACTTGCATACACCTATGTATCGCAGAACTGTAGTAAGCTGGAAAATATACCATTGCGCAAAAGCAAACATGTAATGTATCTAATTAATGTGATCGATTAAATTAATTAATTAATTTAGTTTAAGTAATGTAATTATTTTGAAAGTAACCGTACGGGTGTAAAAAGGGAGGCTTTGAATAGATTGGGGTGGAGGAGGAGCGTGCGTAGCTGTGTTGGCCTCAGGCGGCTTGGTGCTGCGGTGAGTTGTTAGTAGTAGTAGTAGTAGTGTCACTTAAATTAACATAGTACAAATGAAACATGAAAAATTCATAGTATTGAAAATTGTTTCACTTATTATAAACTGCAAAATTTCTGGTATTCAGTATTATCTTCAGAATTATGCTTTTTTTTTCTTTTCTTTTCTTAACTTTGAACCTACAAGGGATATAATAGTAAAATACAAATATACCAGTAAGCATGTAGAGGATCAGCAAACACTCCGTAAAATTCATCAACACTATTTAAATTGAATAATACTTGATTAAATTAAAAGGACTTGAATTAAGGCATCACCAAAAGAATGTTATCGAACCTGGAACATCAGTTCAAATACCTTTGTCCAAAAGAGTTAACCTTCACACACTTCATTAAGTATAATCGTATTTTTTGACCAGACTTGTTTCAAATAAATCCATTTCCCAAGATTTTTTTAGGATAGCTATCAACAATAATGTATTGATAATGTTATTACCAGCTTAAAGTTATCTTCAATTTAATCTCTCTCCGAAAATAGGCTACATGTCCATTTAATCCAACGGTAATTATTTTGCTTAAGGGGACGGAAGATTCAGAGCACGGTGGGGCCTTAATCTAATTCTTTAAAATTCTGTTCCTTAGAAGCAGGACTTTCTTCAATATTTCTTATATTTTCAATTTAAGAAAGTCAGAAAAGCTATAAATTGTATATTTTGTAATCACTGCTATTATCTTCAAAATTGCAGTTTGTTTTCATGTATTTTTTTTTGTTTTTTTTTTTTACCCAATATATAACTAATGACATAATAGCAAAACACCAATACATCACTAACCATGCAAAAACTAAGCATGCAAAAACATGTAGGCTAAGTACACTTTAAGTACAGTCAAGGCCGTACCCATAAGGGGGCTAAGGGGGCTTGAACCCCTACCAAAATGTTTTTTGGACTCGTAAAAACGCAACAAAATTGGATATAAAAAAAATTTGTATGCGTTTTTTTTCAGTTTTTTTTTGTGCACCCCCCCCCCAAAAAAAAAAATCTTGGAGTAACCCCCTCCGAAAAAAAATCCTGGGTACGGCCTTGAGTACAGTATGCATGCACAGCGCTTACAGCCCAAACATTAAACACAGATCTATTGAGAGCTATCACAATTCCCAAGCTGCTAGAAGATGGAAAGAAAACGAAAGCAAATTAGTTTACCACTACTACTTCCAAATGACAACTTTCTATAATCTAGGTATTTAACTATGATTGCATTCTGAATACCAAACACTAAAATTTTGTTTTGATGTTCTTCTTTTTCTATCTTCATGAAAATTTCATTCAAACTCCAGCGAAAATTTTCATTTCAGGATGCAAGCCCATAATTATTCATGCAGTTTAAACCTCGTCGGAAATTAAGTCTTTAATTTGACATATTGGTTCTAGAACTCTTTTTTTGATTGACAAAATTCTTAGCGTGTATTCTGTTCTTGTTTCGTATATCTTTTTAAACCACCTGTTTAACTTATATTTCCTATTTGTAATTTCCAGTTTTGTTTTTTGTAAAAACAAAAATTATTTGACTAATTGATCTAAACCAAGAGTTTGGTTTCAGTAGAAAAGGCTAGTAGCTTCTTGAAATAGGTTTAGACTAAACTCTTGCACGGGGAAGCAGTGGCGCAATGATAATGGTGGGCAAAAGGAATGAGACCCCTAATAAGAAAACAGTGCGTGTTCGTATGTGCATATAGCCATATCAATATAGACAATCTGAAGCAGAGGCTGAGACTAGAGTTGACAATGCCATTCTGATTGACAAAAGGCGTAGGCAGTAAAGACTATGTAAGCGCATCACTTGTAGAAAAAATGATCAAGGACGAAGAAAACTCAAGTGACCAAAGACATTATCAGAAAAAGTTGAGAACCAAGTGGTTGTTCAAAACCAAAATCAACCTCAAACCAATCAAAGTGCAAATGTCCATCAGGCATTCATAAGGCAGAAACTATTTCGAATATGAGGATAAGTTGATATGGAAAGCCAATCCCATTGTGACCCTCTTTTTTACACCGTGTTAACTATACCAGTTTATTACCCGTTTTATACTGGTTAGTTAAGCTTATTTGGAAAGCCAATCCATTATTGCTATGTTTTTATACCCTGTTAGCTAATGCTACGAGCTAACCTACGACACAAAAAATGGGGGACGAATAAGAGTAATTAAAAAAGATAAAAACTCAAATAAGGTTGACTTTCAGCCAATAAATTGATCAAAAAGATATAATAGAAATTACGACAAAGTCTGCCGCTAAGCTGTCCTCAATGTAAAATAAAAGCTAACGTTTTGAAATAACCTCAACATAAGGAATAAAAAGACAAGAAAAATATGTGACAAACGAAAAATAATTCAAAAATTGGGGTTGGGTAAAAATTCTTTTCCTGGCAACTGATCCAGCCAGTCTACTGAATTGTTTAAGATAAGTAATAATAATTTATTACAAAGAGAAGGCCTAGCTTACAAGGAGCATGTGCCCAATTTTTATCTTTTCTCTTAATTATCTTTTCTTCTTCGTCTTTTTACATCCTGCGTCAAGTACAGCCAGTGTAGTGTTTTAACATTGAGCTTACGGGGAACATTGAAACAAGTTTTTTTTCTAATTACTTTTCTTCGTTTTTTTCTTTGCTTTTTGCACGTGATGTACAGACATTGTGGTTTTATAATGTATTTACTTCAAGCTAAATAATTTCAAATGAATTTATAATTGGCTAGACGGGCAAAGAGATGCAATTTCTGGAGAGACAAATAACTCCACCTTTGAAAACCCGATCGATTCTGTTGTGAAAAGAAATAAGTCAGTACAATTTACGAAAAGTCTGGGAGTCACAATACTTCTTACAAGTAAACTCTCTGTAGACCAACGATCAAGTTCAAGTTCCATTTATTTCCATAAATAGCAATAACAAAAACAATATCCGAAAGGGCTCAATGGCCCGTTATTGGGGAAACGACATACAATAAATGACTAACATTAAAACTTGGCATAAACAATACTAAACAATGTCTAATTTATAAATCTATAAGGAAAAGAAGTGAACTCACCGACAGTCCACACGAAACAGCGGCCCTCCTATCACCCGACAATAAATAACAAAATAAAATTCTCTACATCATCGAGGATCCAACGCCAAAAAAAACAAAACAACCATTCACACTTTCATTTGCGTTCAAAAGCCACTCTTTTTAATATTTATTTAAAATAAGTCTTTCTTTATGGTTCTGTGGCCTTTTTATGTTTTTTTCCAAGACATTTGATACCCCTTTTGCTACATACGAGAAGGTACTTGCTACATTCAAGCAACATCAAGAATTTTACATGAAATAAAATACTTGCTACATTCAATCTATATCAAGAAAGCTACACGAAAGAATATACTTGCTACCTTCAAGTGGCATCAAAAAAGCTACATAAAAGCTTTCATTTTTAGTTGTATTTTTGAACATTTGTTCCATATAGGCTTTTCTGATGAATAAAAATTACTTTTTTCCTCAATTTCAACTTGTTTACGTGATAATTTTCTTGGCATTTCTGTGAAAATAGTATCATCTTCTTTGTCACCCCTTCTGCTTATTTAGACCGCAAATTTTCTTTATGGTTTATTAAGTCTTGCAATGAACGTCACTTCACCCTTCCCATATTCTCTTTAAAACTTTAACGGTCTTTCTGCATGCATTGTCCAAGGAAAAGAAGCATATCTTCAGAAAATATAAGGTTCTAAAACTGTCATCAACCCATCAAGTGACATAACTCAAACTAAGAAAAGGACTTTGCCATAAAATATTGTAGTTAAGGCTGAATAATCTACTGTTAAACTATCGTTGAAAAAAGTACAATCTTAAAAAAGAAAACCTTAACTGAATATTTCACCGTTTTTAATCTAATCTGCCTGCAACTGAAAGACATGAGACATTCGTGGAAGACCTATTTGGATTCTTGCCAAGAATACCGGGGCACAACCATTTCTATCCAAAAGACGTGACAAATACATCTTTCGGTTGACTATATCTTTTTTATGGGGATGGTTTTTTTTGGCATGATTCTTGACTTAGTTTGGAGCCCAGTTAAAAACAGTCTTAGAGATGGAGTCCACTCATTATAGTATCGATATTAATAAGTTTAGGAAAATAATATAATCATAAACAAGGATATTTTGACCGATTTATTTCTCAGCTTA
Source organism: Artemia sinica (assembly GCA_027921565.1). Taxonomy (NCBI): domain Eukaryota; kingdom Metazoa; phylum Arthropoda; class Branchiopoda; order Anostraca; family Artemiidae; genus Artemia; species Artemia sinica. The sequence continues at coordinate 41,503,483 of CM051259.1, read as the reverse complement.
TTTTAAAAATCCGCCTCCAAATGAAATACTTGAGACACAGTGAGACACCTATTTGGACCCTTGCCAAGAATACTGAGGACATAACCATTTGTATCCGAAAGACCTGACATGCATTGCTTTCAATTTATTATATTCCTCTTTCAATAAATCTTTGGTAAGGGGCTATCCCAATCCAAATAATAGCTTCTGGCGTTTGTGGACTTGCAAGTCGTTTTTTTTTTTTTAAATGGGTAATTGATATTCTGTACGTGAGTTTAGACAAAATGACGTTACCAAAATAGATGGGTAGACATTATATAATGTGTAGATGATTATTTTTTTTGTATATGTATATGTGTAATTTTTGGACGCTCCGAAAAGCGGATGAAGATTTGCTAGATGTTTTCCAGAGAAATTGCTTAAGGATTGTTCTGGGTACCCGGCTGACTGACCGTATTTCAAACAATAGGCTATACGAAAAATGTGGTTCAATACCGCTTTCTAGGTCTATAATGAAAGAAAGGTTGAGGTGGTTAGGGCATGTTGTTCGGATGAAGGATGACAGATTGCCGAAGATTATTCTTTTCGGCCAACCATCTAGGGCTAAACGGAAAGCAGGTCGTCCCCGTCTGGGTTGGGAGGACGTCATAAAGAAAGATTTAAAGGAAATGGGAACTTCGTGGGCGGGTGTAAAAAGGGAGGCTTTGAATAGATTGGGGTGGAGGAGGAGCGTGGGTAGCTGTGTTGGCCTCAGGCGGCTTGGTGCTGCGATGAGTTGTTAGTAGTAGTAGTAATTTTTGGTAGATAAGTAATATTATGAATTTGAGTCTAGAAAAGATGTCGTTAACAAGTTATATGTCTAAATGTGCAATTTACGGATGTGTATTTGATACTCTGAATATGACTCTAGACTTGCTGATGTTAGCAAAGTGGATATGTAACATGTAGGTATGTTGGCTAATCTTATAGTAAATAATTAATTGATATTCTTAATATGAGTCTATACAAGACGACTCTAACAGAGTAGATGTTTAGACGTCTAATATGTATATTTTTAGTTTCTTCTAGATGTGTCATTGATGTTTTAAACAAGAAACTAGACCAGCTGAAGTTAACAAATTAGACGTGTAGATGCGTATATTGTAAATCTATAGTTTTTTGGTATATATATATATATATATATATATATATATATATATATATATATATATATACATATATATATATATATATATATATATATATATATATATATATATATATATATATATATATATATATATATATATATATATATATATATATATATATATATATATATATATATATATATATATATATATATATAATTGATATTCTGAATTTGAGTCTAGACAAGATGACGTTGACTGTAAGTGACGTTAACAAAATAGAAAAAAGAGCAAGCCACTCTATGATAATTTTTCCAGCGCTTCCTTTTTTCCGTATACGATTTTCCCTTGGGTATGCTTTCGGCTTTGGTTTGGCCTATTGCAATTTATTAGTAGATTAAAAACCCAACTTTTTTCTCAAAAAATAAAAAAGCAATTTTAAAACTTAAAACGAAAATAAATCAACTAGTACCAGATTTCAAACTAAGAACAACCAGAAAGTACTATGAATGAAGGAAGTGATCCTAAAAAGGCCGCAATTTACAATGAACAACATAATTAAATAATAAAGAAACAACAACGAAAACAGAAGTTATCACAAGTCACATTATAAGTTATCACAAGTTAAGTGTGTATTTGCCATCTTCGTAAAACCTCCATCCCTCCCTCGTCCAAAGAGGTTGCCACCCTTTTTTTCAGCTTAATTTATATTCGTTTTCAATTACGCACTGTATTTTATTACGCATATATTGAAGCAGTTAATAAGACATAAATAATCATCTAGTCAATGACCCTTTGGTAGGATTCGGCGGTAAAATTGGAGGTCAACTTGCAACACATAATTTTTTTTTTTTAGTATGTCCAAATTATAGTTGTGGCCTTGTACAATTAATCAGTGACTTTTAAAGCATCTAAATATGAATTCTTATAAAAATCAAACACCATTTGTGAAGCATGCACTTGCCATGTTTTAGTTTAGAATTTTAAAACAAGTTCAGTAAACAAGATCAGAGGTTATTTGATATAAGTTGCAGCGGGAAAGGGTAGCCATTGGGAATCATATGGGCCTTACCCTGTGTTTTATTTCAGGCTGCTTTATACTGCAATTCAGTGCTATAATTGTAATTAGTGACTTCAGAAGCACTGAAATTAGCACTTAAAGAAGAACTTAAGCGAAAATTGAGACGAAACGTGAAAACGCATATTTATTATTTTTTGTTTAGGACACTTGTTTAGTCTCTTAAGATCATTTTTTTAATTATTTCTGAACGAAAAGGAGCTAAAATTGGTTCATTTTGTCAACAATATGTAGTTGAGAGGGGGGTAACATGACCCAGGGTCCAAGGCCATGCCTTAGAAACTCTAATCACACAGGCTTAAAATTGGACAGAAAAAAAAAAAAAATCTTGATTCAGACACATGATCAAACACCATATGAAATGTATGAACTTCTTATGTGTTTGAAGTTATTGTTATCATGACTTACACTGTTTTTTCCTACCTTTTTTTTTTAATTGCCAAGTAAAAGCAGGGCTTTCCGTAACAATGCTTGCATGAAAAAATGAAAATCTGTTCATCACAATGTCAGTTCATAGCCAGGCTCTACTAGTTTGTTCAACAGATTTGTTAGAAATCCAAGACAAAAGAAAAGAAAATCCTTCTGCCCTGTCTAAGTCGTGTTTTTCTAGGAAACATTAAGAACAACCTGCTTGAGCTTTCATATTGATATAGTGAATGAAAACTATTTTTCCACATTTATTGATTCATGCAATCAGTCATCGGAAGCTCTATAGTTACAAGAAGGGCCAGTTAGGAAGGAAACAGGGAGAGGGCAACTTTTATATTAAAAAACTTCTTTTGTATCTTCTTTAAAAAATACAAAATATAACGAGCTTAAAAATGCTCATAAATTTTGAAAAATGCGGACTTTTGTGTCCTCATTGCAAAAAATTGAAAAAAAATCCTGCATCTTCGTGAATCGGTGCCACCGGTAGTTACTTGGCAAATCAAGAAAAAGACTCGTAATAGCCAATGAAATACCGAATTTTCATCCTGAAGAAAGCACATGTATTAATTCATTCAACCAAAAAGTTTAAAAGCAATCATTCCCCTTCTTTTCATCCGCGTCAATATCATTCAGTTATAATGCCCAGTCATCTATTTCTCTGATTGCACGAGGAAAATATTTTTTCCCCTTTTGACTCATATCCTTTTCCCTAGAAATGTTTTAATAGCATCAATGTCCTCCTCAATTTTTATCTTTATATATTTTTGTTCCATGTTCGACACTAGAAATATTGCTAAGATTATCTGGAATCCGTTTTTTATGGGAATTCCATGCTCAATGTCATAAAGTTAATAAGACATGGCATATTGAAATTGATATTGGGGGCTTGGCACAGGCGCGTACGCAGGAATTTTCTTTTTTAGGGCGGGGGGGGGGGGGGGGGTAAATAAAATAATCAATAATTTACTAAGAAGTTCCAAGAAATCGGGGGAAACTTAGGGCTTGGGCAGAGTGCAGGGCATGTCCCTCGCTCCTCTCCTGTGTACGTCCCTGGTTTACCAAATAATATATTTGACATTGTCAATAGATTCTCAGTTAATTAACTTAAAAAAAAATTTGAAGGCTCATTTTTCTTATTCGAGCAGATCAGTTTTTCTGTTATGAAAGAGACTATCAATTGACTTTAGGCACAAAAACCTGTTATCGGGGTTTTTGCGGTCTGTGCAATTCACAAATTGCTCGGCAATAAGTTTTCCAATTTAAATTGAATCTTAAAGTATTTTCAATTTTGGTAGTGACTTTCTCATTGTTCGAACCTGAAGTTTCAGAATAGAACTGTAACCTGTAACTGGTGATGCAAATTCAACGAAATCATTCGAGGAATCTGTGAGGCAGAGTTACCACTAATTGTTCCTAAAAACCAAAAATCCGTCTCTCTTTTTCTTATGAATTAAAAAACTTTTTCCGCAAAAGAGGTTTTTCAAAGAAAACTGAAGAGCTATATTAAACCGAAGCCGACCAGAAATAAAGTCAAATAGTAATTCAAAAATAAACGTAAGGAAAGTAGAGAATGCGTTAAAATGTTGTATAAGGAGGTGTGAAGTGGAGGTCAAGGTAAAATTGCAGTAAATCCGAAAAATGCATCCAGACGAGAATAAAATTTGTATTGGCATTTTAAAATTTTGAGAGAGAGTAGTCAATTTGGAATTGTCCCAGTTTAAGGTAGAGACAAGACCTCAATTAGTGATACTGAAAGAGCAGAAGAGAGATGGACAGAATATTATGAGAATGTGCTAAACCGGGAACCGGGATAAACGATACAGGAAACGATATAGAAAAGAATGACGAAGTTAATGACATTTTGGAAGTAAAGGAAGACTTATTTTGTAAGGAAGAATTAGGAATATTACTAAAAGGGATTAAAAAATAATCAGGCCCCAGTTGCTGATAGTGTGGTAAATGAGTTTTTTTTTTAAATACGGTGATTGTGAAGTCTTAGCTAAATTATTGAATATTAAAAATATAATTTGTGCAAGAGGGTTTTAATTGCTAGGTTATAAAATCTAGCAATTAAAAAAATAATTTAACCCCCCTGTAAAAAATGTGATAATAGTTAGTGTCGTAAAAACAGAGGTATTACTTTGGTTTTGTAGGAAATACATTACTTAGTTTGATGATGCTTTTTAGACACAGAGATGCTGTAGATAAGGCTGAAGAAAAAAATAATAGTGTGGTTTTAGGATGTGTCGACCGAATTCTTAGCCATTTGGCACAGGGTTGCCAACTATCGACGTCTAAAAAGAGTGCAAATCAAGGCGAAAAAAAAGAGTGATTTTTGCTAAAAAAGAGTGCAAGTCAAAAAATTTGCGCATCCCCTCTTCTGCGCTCCCTCTGAGGTGAAGAAGAGTGAATTTCATACGAAAAAAGTGCAATTTGACAACCCTGTTCCTTGAGTTAAATGCACTTTTGACGAATATGCAAACTATTGACGTTTAAAGCGAATGAAAACTGAAACAAAAAATAGCGATTTTCACTCTTCCGTATCCCCTCTGAGGTAAAAAAAGAGTGCATTTCACACGTAAAGTATGAAAGTTGGCAACCCTGATTAGACCCCATTTTTCCATTAGTCCTTAGCCGTTAGACCTATTAGTCCTTGGCGTATTAGTCCTATTAGCGTTTGATTCAACCGATAGAAGAGCTTGAGCAAAGTTCCTATCCTGGCGCAGTATACCAGATAAAAACATTAAAGTGACTACGGCTACGATGAGAACAACATTACTGCGGTTAAAGTAGGATATGAGGTAAGTAGCTGGCTCCATATTGAATAAGAATTTCAGTAGGTTTGCGTTCTATTCCCGTTTATATGGATTGTTTTGATGAAGTTTATTATAAGAAACACGGAAAAGGTATGGGAGAGCATAGAATCAAACGGGAACGTAAAACTCTCTTAGATTTAGATTATGCTTATAATTTAAGTGTCCTAGATGAACAGGGTAGCTAAATAAATGGTTTGTTGGAGGTCTAGAGAGTTCAGACTACAAGAATACGATAGAAAATTAAAGCTAAGAAGACCAAGTCACTTAGACTTGGAATAAATGAAAGCGAACAGGTTATGTTGGGTAACGAGAAGATCGATCAAGTGAATAGCTTCACTTACCGGAGTAGTATTATTAGTAAAGATGGTGGATCCACTAAAACATTAAAAGTATAATAGCCAAGCATTTATGTGTTTTCTTTAAATTGAAAGTAGTTTGAAAGAACAGAAACAACAGGGAAATTAGTCTGAAAACTAAGATTAGAATTTTGGAAGCTACAGCGATGACAGTGGTCAAGTATGGCTTCAAAATATTGGTGCTTCAAAAGATGGAGGAGAATTTCTTAGATATTTTCCAGTGGAATTGTCTAAGGATTCTTTTGGGCACCCGTCTGACTGATCAAATTTCAAGCAGAAAGCAGCACAAAAAATATAGCTTTATCCCGCTTTCTAGGGCTATAATGAAGGAATGGTAGAGATAGCTAAGAGACGCTCTGCAGACGAAGGATGACAAATGGCCAAGGATCGTCTTTTCCAGCCAACTATCTTGGGCCAAACGGAAACAGGTCGTCCATGAACGGAGTGAGAAGGTGTGGTAAGACAGGATTTCGGACTTATTGGGATGGTGTAAAGAGGGAAGCTTTGAATAAATTGTGATTGAGGAGGAGCGTCTGCAGCTTTGTTGTCCTCAGGCTGCTTGATGCTTCAGTGAGTTGTTAGGAATAGGTATTAATTCCTGGAACAGTTAGGTATTCTGGATTTATTAACGGTATAAAACAGGAAGAGTGTGAATTTTTTTTTCTCAGTTAAACGCAAATTGTAGCTCTTTACTTTTCTTTGAAAGACTTCTGTATTGGGAAAGTTTTTGAAATTAAATTCTGTTTGTTTTTCAATTGACATAGTTTATTTTCTTGTTTAATAAAACGAATATTTGTAAAGTGGTTTTTCTTGCTACAAACTTTAATAATAGTTATACTATAGAACTTTGTATGAGTGCTTTGTATGGTACTATGTACGATAATAAAATTTGTCCGATTAAAGTAGGAAATGTGGTTAGTAGCTGGTTTCGTATTGAATCATGAGTCAAGCAGGGTAAACTGTAGCGTAAAGAGTGAGGTATTGACTAGGGGGCGAACCCCCTAATATACGTAATAAAAAACATAAGAATATAGAAGTTTGTGACGTAAGTTAATTAGTGTGTTACGTATATTTATTACTAATAAAAAAGTTCATAAATAAAATTAAACAACTCTCGAGAAAGCCATTTGACAAAAAAAGTAAAATTAATTGCAAATTTCGTTTTAATTATTCATGTACGGTGAGCCAAAATCCAAACCTGCATTAATTAAAAAACGTTCAGAAATTAAATAAAAAAACAAGTTTTTTTAATTGAAAATAAGGAGCAACATTAAAACTTAAAACGAACAGAAATTATTCATATTTGAAAGAGGCTGTGCCCTCCTCAACGCCTCACTCTTTACGCTTAAGTTTGACTGTCTCACAACTTTATTTTTTAAAACAATAAAAAACTATAGCTTGCGTAGATGTGTTAGCCTTAGGTGGCTTGGTGCTGCAGTGAATTGTTGTTAGTAGTAGTAGTAATAATTTTTTTTTTTTGGATGAATGGGTACAAGGAATACTATTTTAATAAATGGAGTGAAGACCACTATCAACTTTGGGCTTTCATACGGCTGATACCATTCTGATTCCAATTGTGTTTCAACCGTGAGAATATATTAATATTAATCGATGGATCCCATTAGTAGTAGTAAGCTAGTATAAGATTGAAAAGATACATGAAAAGATACATGGAATTACACAAGAATATGCACTACAGTATCACGTGGACATTTAAAAAGGCTGGCAAACCTATAAAGTGACCAAACACGTTTTGAGAGTATAGTCGAGATTGTATAAGACAACCAGAGTGGTTTTTGAGGCAACACCCATTTTTTAGGGCCAATCAGAGACAGCGATGGTTATTCTATATACGATAACTTGATTGGTGATTGGATTTGAATAAAAGGAGTGATTTTCATTGCAATTCACATTAGTAAGAGAATTGAATTCAGAGAGAATAGTTTATTTGAGAGGATATTAGTAGAGAAAATGAGTGGCGCATTTACATTACGAGTATTGGAGATTGATGATGGAGCTGGCAGCAGCAGCAACAATATAAGAATACCAAATGTGGCCGTGGAAATAATCGAAGGCTGTAGACTATGCCTTGAACGGGACGATATGTATGCTAGATACGTGATATCATTAAGCAAATTTAAAATGGAGGAGCAACTATGTTTTGCTGCGAAACTGAATATTGTGCATATAGATAGATTTCGGGGCAGCATTAGATCTGCTAGTGAAATATATTGATGAGAACAAAATGCATCAGTGAATATTATTGTTGTAATTATGCTCAATAAAATTGTTTTTAAATCAAAGGTTTTTTTCTTTCTATAGTAAACTACCGTATATTTTTTAGAGTAGAAAAAATTCTGGTTATTCTGAAGTTGGTTGTGAGAGTGTTAGGACTCTAAAAAATGCGCCATGATTTTTTGAAAACATTGAAGCGGTTATTCCATTTTCAAATACTTGGGAGTCATGATCTAGGGATTGCATGGTCAACTCGTACATAAAAAATATGTACGATTTGACAAAAAATAGGATTTTTTGTCAAATGATAGAGTGTACAGTGGAATATTATTCACTTTGCACACAAGGCTAGATAGACCAAAAAAATTAAAATCGTGGGGGATTAAGTCCAGGATCCAACGGCACTGCCACTCTTCACAAAGGCCAAAGCCAATTTTGATGGGATTGCTGCATTGATAAATGATGAATCGCGATAGCTACGAGAGCCGGTGGCAATGTGACGTTGATTGGTGATCGTATGGGGACAAGAAGTTTAATGTTGTTGCCATTGGTTCTTAGCTTTTCCACTGCCAATGCAACAGATCTCATAACCTGTTGTTTTCGAACGTGGAGAATTGCCGATGTGATAATGACATTTGCATCAGGTGCTGCAGAAAGTGTTTTTCTCAAAATGAAATTCGATAGGGCCAGTTGCAACTTTATGTCAATCTTGACATTTTTGGGGTAACCATTGGGATATATTGAATATCTCATGATTTAATTTTCCAACCAGATGATACTCCTGGCTCACTGCAGTAGTCAACTCGCCGTCAATATCAACACCTGATCGATATTCATAGCCCAATGATTGTCCTCTCAACTCCTTGTATGCCTTTGGTGTCATTATCATAAATTGTATGTAGCTTGCATGGTTGGATAAATTATTGCTAGTGCTCACCAATGTTCCATTAATAAATACATTAATTTGTTTGAACAGATTGTGTAGAATACAGTTTTCGTAGGAGACATCATCGGCAACAGTTGGAGTTGTATTATCTGACTTTTTCTTCACTGCAACATTTAAATCAATAAATTTTCATGACAAATCAATGAAATAGTCTTCATTGGAAAATATTTGAAAGTGGATATTTTCCGAGAGGGGTTGTTGGGGGTGAAATTGTTTATAGTAGCCATTATTGACACTGACATCAACATTTTCAGCATTGAATAGATTCAACGAGGAACTGATTGATGGATATGATTCCTTGTGGGGGAGATAAGTCATCTTAAGAGAAGAAATCCTTCTTTGATCTAACAGTCTTTTTCTTTTTCTTCTTCTGCTTATTGGTCTTCCTTGTTTTATTCCTCAAAGTCCTTGTTCATGTCCTTCGCTTCCCGCCTGGGTGGAGACTGATGAGTGAATGACGCGCACGCATCCTTTTCAATCCCTCCCAATTTTGTCGAGATTTTAATTGCTCACCAACGGCTCTTGCTGAAGATCTAATATTTTCCTTAACACTCTCCTTAAAATACTTGCCCGAGCCCCAGTCCTGTAGTGTTGAGGCAGCAAAATTTGATGCAGCAGGTACAAGATATTTTCTGGCAAGGGGTAGTGCAGAACGAAATAGCCTAGCAAACCAGCTACCAAGACCATAGCCAGACATTGTAGTAGTCCAATCCATTGCCTATTTGACGTGGACTCAGAGCACCAACATAGCAATCGATATCGGGACAGACAAATGGAAATCTTCTATTGTTCATTTTAGGTGACTGTGTCGCTGACAATGGATCGAAAATGACATGTAATCACTGCTAAGCCTTTTTTTAGTGCTAGAGGATCACCCAATTCACTTCTTAGTGTTAACTGACAGAGTTCCAAATACGAAGTGCTTACAGGAACATACTGAAGATGCTTTATATTATAGTGATGAACAAGTTCATGGAGTTGTTTTTCGTTCAAGAACACATAGGAGGGGGACATTTGAATTACCAACTCTCGATGTTTCCACAAAGGATGCATAGAGAAATATGCAAGAGTCCGAGGCGAAACCAGGTGGATAATCAGCAAAAATAACTTAATCCATCCCGTAAACGGTGCCAGCATTTTCCCCATTGATCATATTCTGTTTAAAGCCAAGAACGTGTCTCAGATTATCATTGAGAATAATTATTTCTGTGTCAACAGGTGAGGTAATGTAAATCCTATCGTGTTCCAATGAATAATTAAAATAGAATGTACCATTCCTACGATATGAGATTTTTTCTATTGATTGTACAACACAAATCTGTCATATTATCGTATTCAATATATTTCAATTTAACATGTAGATATTCGCTAGATTTAAGTGCTTCAACCCATTCATAGTCGACAAAGAGTGACCAATCGAATGGTATAACTTTTATATCATACACACGATCCTTTCTCAGGATGTCATAGGTATTTTTGAGAATACAGTCGACAAGAGCCACTTCATATGCACCGTCAAATTTGATGGCGGGGGAGAGTTTTGTCCAAAAATCACTTGTCTTATTCAAGTCGTTGTAGAGAGGATAGGAAACGTTGGACATAAATGTTACATATAAATCATTGGGCATTGTCAATATCTTAAACACCGATCCAAGAATCAAAATCAGAGTTGTATCCTAGCCACCGAACAAGTAACTGTTTCCTACCCCTGCGAGTACGAGTCTTTAATATCTTTTCAATCTGATAGATTTCACTATTATTTTTAACCTTTTGTAGTTCATAGTCATAAAAGCGCCGAGAATCTCTTCATCTTTGGTATCGCGCAAACGATAAGTTATATGTTTTAGTGTCTAGGATTTTTGCCACTTTAAAAAGTTCCGTGGACTACAAGTATTTCCCCTTTTCAAAAACATTAGTTTTTCTATTAATTCGAACAGTATCACCAACATTAAATTTATTTTTCTTCTTGACAATCTTTTCATTGGAATATTGTTTAAGAAAGGTGTAAATCGTATTATGATCGGAATGATGAACTTACGTTGGGGTTGAGTTGGACAACGATTGATGAGGCCGTTGATTATAGATCAACATGATTTTATCTAAATCATGAATAGAAGCCGGTGTAATTTTAAAGTACAATTTCTTGAAATTAAAAGTCGAATAGTTCTTATCAATCGTTCGGCCAATGCAGCCTTTATAGGACTATGAGTATGATAGAGTAGTGTACTATATTTCACTAATACTTTTGCAACATGGGGATTAAGAAATTCACTACCGCGATCCGTTTGAATTTCTTTATAGGAATCCTGTTCGAGAATACTTTCTATAGCCTGAGCAACTTCAACACCTCTCTTCGAGCGCAATGGAATTGCATATGCATAACGACTATAAACACTGATTGCAAGTAGAATGTACTTTTACGGTGTATTGTGACGTTGTTGAATCTCATGTAGAGTTAGGAGATCTGCTTGCATTATATACAATGGGAAAAAGGCTTTAGTTTTTCGATAATGATTAGCACGAAGTCTATGATTTCTATGCAGAGTGTAACTTGATGCATTTTGTAGATAGTCTTGTACACTTTTAGTGTGAACACCAGTGACTTTGGAAAGAGTGGCGGGGGAACTTAAACTCCCCGCTTGACCAATATTTTCATAAGCACCTTTCAGAACTTCAACCATTTTGAACGTAAACACGTAGTGTAACGTCCGCTACCCTTTTGTATACTAGTAGTGGTTGGTGATGGAGGTGATGGTGACTTGATACGTTTTCGCTTTTGTCTAGCTATTAATGGTGTGCTCCTCCTTGCCACCATTGTCAATTTTCCACTAGGTGTGCTAGTATTTTCCAAGATTGAATTAAAATCTTCTTCTTCTTCTTCTTCCTCTTCATATTTTAATGGTGTTGTTGTTGTTGTTGATGCATGTTCATTTAATTTTTTTAGAATTTGTCTATTGCTGATAAGACTTTTGGGGAAGTTTAATATATTTAGAAAGTTGTATAGATGATCGTCAAATTATAATAGTTCTTTACAATTTGTAACCATATCATAGATTACATCAAGTAGATTATAGCTCTTGCCCTGAATTATAATCCCTTTCCCATTGCTATCAACTTGAATATGATCTTGACCACTTTCCATGAGATAAGTTAGGAGTCGTTTACTTTGTTCATGATATGAGTGGGGCATTAGATTTCCAATTTTCAATACAATTGAATCTAATTCCTCCTTCTTTAATTGTGTTCCAGCAGCAGCAGCAGAATCCTGAGGATATGATTCTTTTTTGTGATCAATACCACTGGTCTTCGCACGATAAGGCTTATGTTTATCCACTCGGCGAAGTGCATCTTGAAGTAAAAGCAGTTTTTTATCATCCTCAATATTCTCGTTGTCAATGAATTTACTCAGATTGTTCTCAAAGTGGTCCACGGGTGACAGAGCGAGTTCTATTGGAGTCAATTTATAGGAGTTTGCCATTCTCTCTAGAGAAAACTGTTTACAAGTCCTGCAATTATTGGCAGTAAAAGTGTGAAAAAAGCTACCGCCCGCCTGAAAAAGATGTTTCTTTTTAAAATTCTTTCCTTTCTTTTAAGAGGCCAATGTACGTACAATGGAACGATGTTGCTTTGCCTGTTGCTTAACTACTACTTCTGGCAGTTGAACATTACCCTCGGTCAAATTTAAACAAAGTTCAGATATTAGATTAATGAAATCATTGTCAATACCATGTTTAAGTATGGCTTTCCTAAGCGAGGGTTTTGAAGTGCTTAGAACTGAAAATAAATGTCTATTTTCATGTAGTTTCTTCAGTGTCATGATAGCAACTAATAGTCTTTTTTACTCTTTACGGGGAGATATACTGTAATTTCATTTCAAAAATATCTGTGACTACACGCAGATCCTTGGGTGTATTTTGATTAAGATCCAATAGGATATAGCCGTAGGGTTTATTAGTTGCTTGATTGTATGCTGAGAGCAGAAATTTAGGGGCGCCGGCGTATATTTGTTTATTGAGAGTTATTAGCGAGCTAGAATCACGAACAACTCTGTAGATGATATAGTAGGTACAGTTCAATGCAAGTGTTCGCATACATTTGCTCTGATGAAAGAGATTGTGTAGAACCAGAGTAACGGAAATATGTTCATGATGAGAGCAAACAGTGAACAGTTGTAGCATTTCCTGAGACCATTGTTCAATAGATTCAGACAGATAATCAATTATCAGCCAAGAGTTTGGTTTAATAATGCTGAAAACATCAAGTCCCTGTATGAATTGTATCTGCACCAATCCCGTCGTGCCAATTGCTTTTATTTTATCGTATGACTCCTGCCAAATACTGTAACAATAGTAGATTTTTTCGGCTTTTCCACAAACATTTTATCGCAATTCATAATTATTTTAGTTAACAGTGTTGTTTTGCCTGACATTGACGGCCCACACAAAAAACGATCTGAATGGTGTTTTAAATTGATACATGTTCCCTTCAACAGTTCACCTAGATAACTAACTGAAGACTATAGCTGTCTAATGACTAAATAATTTCCCTACTACTCCGTTCAAGAATAATGAGAAGAAGACGAATAAAGAATCATATTTTCTTTTATTATACGAATAAAAGTAACAACACTTAAAAAATACTACATTGAAAAAAAGCACATTAAACATGAAAAAAATACATTTTTTCTTTTTAAATTTATTTATAATAAAAATACAACATTTACATAGGCACTAGAAATAACACTAATAAATACACTTTTTTTCAATTTATTTATAAAAAATACAACATTTAATGAATAATGCACTTAAGATAATATCACTTTTATTTACAGCATTTGGTATGGGGTCCCCCCGGGGGGCCTCGGGAAGCGCCGCGGGCCGGGAAGCGCCTTGGGAAGCGCTGCGGGCCGGAAGTGGGGCTCGATGCTGTAGGCCAGGCCGGAGGGGGGCATTAAATAGTGGAAATTGCTCTGCCTTGCACACACACATTGAAAATTGTTTGTGATATAGAAAAAAAGAATTTATAAACACCCATTACCCAAAAAACCTCCCACCTAATTTGTAATTTTTTTAATGAGTTTAAGTTAATTTTTCTAGACCGAGTTGTTTTCTGTACTCTATACATTCAACTCGGTCTGAAATTAAATAATGACCGTGTGGTAGTACCTTCACACCATCCTCAAGTACATAGACTTTGTCGGATATGGCCGACATGGCGTTTTTCTCAACTCTAACTGTGTAGTTTTTAAAATTATAAAGAGTGAATCGCCATGACTTTCGCTCTTGGGACTAAACTACGTTCCACACAGTTTCTATACACACTCATGTCGAAAATTTTTTTTACAAAGTGTGTAGGTACCCCTTTGCAAACTTGTTTGATATCCTTGTTGTGCGTTTCCACACAGTATACCTTCGGCCCAGAAAACACACCACTAGATATCAGATCGCTACCCGTTTCAGATTTTAACAATAACAATTGATTTGGGGCCTGGCGTTTCACTAGCTCTGGGTAGAGGGATTCATCCCAATTAGTGTAGTCCATTCGTGAGCTTATGTACTCACCATTTCCAAATCATTCAGTAGATTTTCAGTTTTGACTTTTAACAGGAGTGAATCAGTGTCCCCGTAATACACTTGAACTTGTCCCTCAATCGGCCACTGTACCTTGCATACATTATAATAAAATGACAACATGAGTTTCTTAGATATTTCAGTTATTGCACTCCCACCTGCAATATTTTTATTTAAAACAATGTTTCTTTTTCTTTCGGTGTAGGAGCACCATATCAGAGTCTCTGATTGTGAACGATTTGAAGTTTGGATCCGCAATGATTAGAGCACAATCTTTAGGATTGGTTACAATGTCACATCGACTTCTGTTTTGTACGCTTTCGCACATTTTACTGAAAGCTGAGTTCAAAATGAGTTTATAGACTTCTTTTTCAACTTTCGTTTTCGCTTGTGAAGGCTTACTGACAAAGGTGTCAATAAAAGTTTTCATGTAAGGCTTTTGATCAAATTGGAGGGCTCTATGAATCTTTGTGACCTTGAAACTATTAAACACCATCCGTTTCAATAGCACGTCATGAACAACGATATTCTGTTTCGGGTTGAGGTCGGCAATTATTTTTTGTTTTGAAGGTACCCAGTGCATACTTCCATCCTCTACTAAAGATAAATTGTAGGGGCTCAGAGAGTCCCTACCCACTGGTCTATTTATGCACGGAAAAACAAAGTCTTTTACCGAGTCATGGATTTCCACGGGTATTTCACCGTCAATTTCAAAAAAAAAACATCCCTGTGCCCCATTCTCCTCAACACTAGCAATGTCGGGGAAATTCGAAGCACACGGATTGTCAAGCCATTTATAATTGCCACACGGCAAACAGTCGTGAGACTTTGCGATGGGTAAAGAGAATTCATATCCAAAAAACGGCGTCCAACTTTTCATCGGTGTGCTGTCCGGTCGGATCAGTTTTCATGATACGGTCCCCGTGAAAAATATTCCCACCCTCATTGATCTCTCCACAAACAGATGCTGATCCACATCGGCGATCAGATCTATTTCTTCTTTGCTGATTTTAAGCATCAAGTCCATCACCAGATGAGGAGTGGAAAAATAATAACCTAAATCCAACCCAAATTCCCCATAGATTTTATCCGTATTTTTGCACACAATGTCCAGAAGAGTGAGTACGTCACTGGCCTAGTATAGTTTACAATAATCCCACCCATTTTTACATCCGCCCTTTGCCCAAATCCTCTTAGCAAATTCGTAGTCGCTAGTGGAGCACTCACTCTCAGTAAGAGAATTGTAAAAAGCTTCAATGGATGGTAGTGACACCTCATCTAGCCTCGAGCCAGAGTTGTAATAATCATATGGATATATACTCTTACATGTTAATAAATCATACATTTCATCATCGGGGAAGCGCTGTTTGAGAGGAGGGGGAAGCTATAAAAATTATCACTTTTCTGTACCTGAATCAATTGACTTAAAGATTTGGGGAAGAAAGCTGAAAGAGTCTAAAAAAACGGATATTATTCAGGCACGTGTTACCCTTGTCAACTGTTTTCCACATGAATTCTAGCAGCAGTAGCTTCTCCGATGATTTGGGTATGATATTATATGAAAAAGAACCATCTATCCATGCGTCATCTACAACTCCACCCTTGGCAATGCGGGCCAACGCCGGTAGAACAAACTTTAAGTCGTAATTGGAATTGTGTATAAAAACAGGTACAAAATATTGCTGTCTAACGTTTAAATTGCACGACTGATGTGCTACCCCCCTAAAGTTACTCCCCCCGATGTAATTTCCTGCCACAAATGATCATGGTCGATTACCTTCCTCCTCCCCCCATTCCCAACACCATCATCAAATTCTCCCTTGCAAACCCAACACATTTTACGATTTTTAATGGCCAATCTCTCATCTGGTGATAGGAGCAAAGGATAGTTTGTGTAACGAAGGCGCGATTTTGCACCGTTCGCTGTTTTGATTAGACTGACCAATGCCAAGCGCATGAAGTCTTCACCGTCACCCAACATCTCAACTACATCCAGCACTTGCATGGTATTATTGGAATCTCGTTGGGCGTGAGTGTAAGAGACCCCTATGGCTTCATGTATTTTAACACGATTTGGATTTGACGAATCGTACACGTCTGTGAGTTTTCGCTTCGCAGTCTAAAAAGATCTTATTGCTCTGCAGGAGCGTGTTTTGGAAATTTTTAAAACGTAAGATCGCTCTATCTCCGCTTACAGTCTCCACAGCCTGGTATCCATGACGTTTACAGTGTTTCATGTGATGCTTTAACTTTAAGTCAGAGCGAAATCTTGAGAGGCATGTTGGACAGTAATAACACACATTACCCTTTTTACCCCTCCCCCAAAACCCTACTAATATCGGTAATTGGATTAAAATATCCAATTGAATCGGGGTCTGTGGGTGGTGTGTATAGAAGCCAAACACAATGTTCCACTGATTCAATTGAAGGAGCCCTCACTGGAATAATACTTCTTCTTATCGGAACGGTGACCCTCCTCAAATTCTCTTTCATACTGTAACACCGTGACACCAATCTTTAAATGTGCAGTAGCCCGCTCCAAAATTTCTATTCCTTTTAGTGTCACGGGAAATTGACCATTTAAACAATTAAAATCTACTATGGGGAACTTTGAACCCTCCCTACCATTAACTGCCATTTCATCCAACTTTTTCTTAGATACATGTATTTGAAGAGGTCTGTATGCAGCAATTAAAAATGCATACTTCAAACACTGTAGCCTCGTATCGAAACAGATTCGTTGTATCCCCCCTATATCCCTCTAAATCTGAATGATATTTTAAAACTATAGCCCTATAGCCTGTGTAATGGCCTGGGGATCTGTTATTAGATTCTCTGACACTAGAGAGTTAAATGGATCACCGAATTTGGCGCTGCAGACCTTTGTGTGGTGCAAGGCAGAGTTGGAAAGAAGAAAATCTGGAAGAGGGGATACTTGTGTTGTTGCTGTATCTTTATTACTACTAATACTACTACTACTAGATGTAACATTAAGCGGAATGGTGGGGGTGACATAGAATTGTCAATAGCACCACCCCAGTCTGCTCACTTGCAATGGATGGAGATGGCATGAAGTCCTCTCAGCCTGTTAGTATGTATTCCAAGGTGTTTGGGGATAGCTGACCAAGCCAGCCTGTATTGTCCTGTGACATAATTTCTTTATGAGGACCCGGTTCAGATGCACTACTACCACTAACACCACCTAAATGCTCTCGCATAAATCTATCTGTCCATTCCGGGTCCTCCACCATGTCAATGTCACAAGTTAAATCGTCTAGGCTGGGCCATGTCCCCAAAACAATCATTTAGAAAACCCCTTATGCCATTCCATATTGTCTAGAACTAGCGTAGGTTCATCTCTAAACTCCATTGGTTGTGCTAGGATTGGTTCAGCTCCACTAAAAGTTGATGTTTTCATGACCCATTGAAGATGGCGCTGCTAATTCATTAATCTATAGAAAAAAGGGTTTATTTTCTATGTGAAATAACCATTATTTTATAAAGTTGAAAAACCATTTTCATTTTTCACCCCACCCACCCACAAAACTCAATTCCTCCTAGCATTATTTTAACTAAATACTTGCCCCCACCCCCTCCCCAGAAAGTTCAGAAAGACTCAATACCCTATTTATGCTGAAGCATTTCTAGTCAGATGTTTACCAGGATATTATATAAGTACCATTTTTCACCCCACCCACAAAACTCAATTCCTCCTAGCATTACTTAAACTAAATACTTGCCTCCACCCCACCCCCCAGAAAGTTCAGAAAGAAGCAATACCTTATTTATGCTGAAGCATTTCTAGTCGTATGTTTACCAGGATATTGAATAAGTACCATTTTTCACCCCACCCACAAAACTCAAT